>JAFBJT010109777.1:69151-87079 GCA_016785325.1 Chascanopsetta lugubris
CTGTGGGTTTTTCTCTGTTTTTTTTTGTTTTTTTTGCCGTCCGCCTTTTACATTCAGATTTTTCTTTTAGTCCCTCAATTTTCCATTAATATGGCAGAGATAAAAGAAAATAAGAGGGAGCTCTCAACTCCGAAGGCAGTGTGCTTTTTGATGGAGTGGGTTTGAGTTGGAGGTAATAAAGATGAATGGAGCTATCAAAGACATTTTACGGCGTGATCTGAAAAGAAGTGTTCCATGGGACAAAGTATATACTCATTACATATAATAAATACATGGCACACCGAGGCATATTGCTGAGACAGTGCACAAAGGGAATCCATAACCTCTCCTTAAGCCTATAGTTTAAATAATCCATATGGTTCCTATGATCTTAGGCAGTTCATTCAATAGTGCATGATACTCTGCACAGCAACACGGAGCTCTAATGAGGACAACAACTCACAGGGCTACTACTCCTCCAACAATGTCATGAACATTGATTTGTGTGTTCACAAAGTTTTTAGATTCTATCCTATTCTACTAAAACAAAATAGAAAAAAAAGCACATCAGTGTATCGACCGATCATTCTGCCACGAGTGTCAGGCTCCGTGCTCCAGGCAGGGTCACATCGTGAGGTTGACTCCTCTCACACTGAAAATCTACACTTGAAAAAAGAGAATTAAGAACAGTTTCTTGCTCGGCTGCGGTTTTGCAGTCATGAAGTTTATAGCCACAGAAAAAATAATGAGTTCCTTTTTTTTTTTTTTATTCATCCCTTTTCACCCATCATTTGTTATATCAATTTCAAAGGTCCAATTTTAAGCATTAAATGTCCTGGCACCAAGATACCTTTCAGACTTACTGACCCATTGTGTGCCCTCTCCACCACTACTGGCAGATGGAGTCCTGCTAGTTACTCCCAGGTCTCGTCGTGTAAAAGCCCAATTTATGCATCGGCGTCAAAGCTATTCCATAACCTGTGCAGCATCACGGACCCCCCATGTGGATCCGGGGGCTGATGTGTGCCTCCTCCAAAACTGTAAAATAAGCATGAACCACGTGATGTCAGGACCGATAGGAACCCAATCGCAGACGACAGTGGCAGTTCAGCATCAAAGTTTTAATTACTGGCAGGAAACGAGGGCTCAGAGGCGAAGGCGTAATCCACAAACAGGCAGCAGGTCAGAACCAATACAATCCATAAGGGTGCAGCAGATAAATCACTGAATCGCTAGTAGACACTGACAATCACTGGTGAACACTGACGGAGGGATCAGTGGACAGGCAGAAGACGATGGACGAAATGACACAGACGGGGAGAGACCAGAGGTTTAAGTTAACAGGACAATGAGAGGAACACAGATCAGGTGTGTCGAGGACACACCGGTGACGCGGGTTGGGATAATGAGGTAGGAAGAACAGGAGGAAGTTAAGTGCACTGACACACAGGGATGTTGGTCATCACAATAAGACAAGGAATGATACAAAAAGGAACGGACGTGACACGAGAGCTGTGATTGGTCCACATGGTTGTGGTATCCCTGGTAGAGAACGCCCTGACTCACCAGCTTCAGAATGTCATGTCATTTTTATTTTCTTCTTCTTCTTCTTCTTCTTCTTCTTCTTCTTCTTCTTCTTCTTATTATTATTATTATTATTATTATTATTATTATTATTATTATTATCATCATCATAATCGTTATTATTGTTTATTATTATTATTATTATGGACATTTTTATAGTTGTTATTATTACTATTATTGTTATTACTGTTGATATTAATATTACTTTGTTGTTGTTTTCATTGCATACAATAAATTGTGATACAAAATCGTATGGGGAATGATCCTTGATGAAACGATGACTTGTGCTTCACCGATAACGTATTGTGGTAAAGTATTTGTGCCTCAACAAAACAACAACATCTCGCGAGACAAAGCAAGATCTGTCCCTTTCATTTCGGGCTGGAAACCCCGTTCCACCCTCTTCCCTTCGCTGTCCACAAGCAAGGTAGATCGCCGTTAGCGCTTACCCCGACATTTCTTATTAAATATAAGTTAAAACTTTAGTGTTTAGCCTTGAAACGTGCTCCCGTGAGGTTTAGCATGGGGTTTTACACTGTAGTAGAGCGTTTTGTGAGGTAGCCGGACGTTTGTATTTGTATTTTACTTGAATGAAGAGGTTACTCTCGGCTCCAGTCATGGCTGCCCCCATGCTACCGCATTGAGGCCTGCTAGCTTGTGGCTAAATCGCTCTTCAGCTAAACGCTGATTACCAATGTAAAGTAAAAATTCATACATCGGTTCAATGGCGGCTGAATCTTAGTTGTTTTCGCCGCTATGATTTGAGTATATATACAGGTTCGTGGTTACAAGGAGTTACATGTGACGGTGCCTGTCAACAGATAGCATTAGCTGCGAGCTAAGCTTGCACCGGCTAAACGCTAAAGCATGCATAGGCGAACTCACGTGTACATGTATACCAGATAATGCATTTTGCGTTTGTTAAGTGTGACTTCAGTGAAAGGGATGATGACCTGTTGTTCATTCGACTTATTTGCCACTGCAGACAGCCGTCAGTGTACCATTATATCGCCATAAAACGCCGGTTAGCTCGTAGTATACATATGTATTTCCAGTGGTGAAGGAATTCGAGAGACCATTGTATTTGGTCGTGGAAGCCTTGAATTTAGCTTCACTTTATTTTCTTTAACGGATTTTGACTGTGATGTTCAGTGTTTGCAACAATTGTCACAATTGCAGTGATGCTGTCATGCTTGATTATATAATATGATCCGATTGCTGTTGCATTTCATGTCTGATTGTTATTTTAACAATATAGGGGTGATGTGTATTCATTTAGGTCATATGTGGTTTCTGAGCTACTTTCCCATAGATGCAAGTGGAAGCCTTGACTGTAATTACTTTTCAATTTCTTCTTCAGATGCCAGGTATCACAGTGAAAGACGTCAATCAGCAGGAATTTGTCCGTGCCCTGGCGGCCTTCCTGAAGAAGTGAGTAATTTTCATAACAAATGTCTGTACCATATTTGTATTGAATCATTATGCCACCAAATCTGGATTGTGCATTGTGTCCTACGTCTAGGACCAAAGTCTAAATACTACCATCGATTCCAATTGTCCATTCAAACAACATATTGATGAAGTCTATTTTGATGTCTCTTGTCTCAGGTCAGGAAAGCTGAAGGTGCCTGACTGGGTGGACCTTGTTAAGCTGGGTAAGCACAAGGAGCTGGCCCCCAGTGATGAGAACTGGTTCTACATCAGAGCAGGTAAGTCTGTTGGCAAAGTTCTGTTGATTTGATGCTAACCTAACTTGAACAGGGGCATGTCGTTGTTAAAGCACTGTTGATGTAAAGATACACGTTTATCTAAAATGTTTTTGTACTAGACTACCATGATCAATTGGCTACCTGCGGTTGGGAGGCATGGACCATTATGTCAACCATCATAACATGCAGCATGTGTATCAACATTACTTTCTTTAAAATGTCTAGTCTTTAAAAAAAATATCTGCTACAATATACATTTGCACTACACAGTACAAATGAAATCTCCATACTCAGAAGTTTATGTCATTGTTTTATTCTAGGGTTGTGTGTTTAGTAGACAATTGCATTGTATCAGTCTGTGTTTTGGATTTATCAGGCAATTAAAACTGGTGATAATTAGTCTTGCATGTTGTGGATGTTTTCACTGTTTATGATATCTGCAATTGACACTTGTGATGCATATGTATTGTGATGTCATGATTATTGTTGTTTGAATACAAAGAAATGTGTCATCGTATGTTTGCTTGGGTTTTGAATGGGACTTGAAGGTTTTTTAATGAATTTGTTTTATGGTGTGATGTTCAGTCTTAACCATGCTGCTATGATTGTGATGCAATACTTAACCAACTGCTTTTAAGGATGTTAAACTTCTTCATTCTACATAAGTGCTTTACTCTAGAAATATTCAACTCAACTAATTAGATTGATTCTTTCCTGTTGCCATGAACCATCATGCCTCTGTAGTTGTATGTCTGAGGGTGATGTCCTGTTTTCCTCAGCATCCACAATTCGCCACCTGTATCTCCGTGGAGGTGCTGGTGTTGGCTCCATGACCAAGATCTATGGATCTCGTAAGAGGAATGGCGTGTGCCCAAGCCACTTCAGTGTGGGATCCAAGAATGTGGCCCGTAAGGTGCTGCAGGCTCTCGAGCTGCTCAAGATGGTTGAGAAGGATCCCAATGGGTATGTTAGTCGTTTGATTATCTGATCTTGAGAGCTCGAACCATGCAATTTTATTTGCTGTATGGATTGCAGTGCTCAAATACAAGTGCATGATTGAGATGCTTTGTATGCTTCTAAGTAGAATTCTTGGATGAGACTCAATATGCCTGCAGACAAAGCTGACAGAACTCTGTGTAATCACATGCGCTTTATGCTATACTTCATTCATGGGCCTTGTGTCTCCACCTACAGTACATTCCTTCTAGTCCAAAGCACTTTTATTTTTGGCGTACATGTAAACATTGAAAGTTGATCAGTCTCTAACCGTACTATTGTGGTGAAAGCATTATTAAGCAATTTCCCTCATTCCCCTGTTCTTAATTCTTCTCTTCATTTGCTTCCCGCAGCGGCCGCAGGCTAACCGCCCAGGGAAACAGAGACCTGGACAGAATCGCTGGCCAGGTGAGGAACAAATCCGTCTCCACTAATTGTGCCACTGAGGCACAAGTAACTGTTTTATTACTTGGCTCTATGTAAGTCAGAGCGAACCCAAACATGTTTTTGATGAATGATCCAGCAATAACCAGGGTTTATTCATGTTTGATGATCACTAGTGCCTGACTCTGCCTGTTCTTCTGACTTGTCCACTAACAATTGATAGGGTTTGCTTGTTATAGGCTTTTACTTATATGAAGAAGATATAGATTAGAAAAGAAAAGCTTTTGTCAGGTCTTGTGTTGACCAAAGCATAAGAAACTTGCAATGTCATCCTCTAAAATTGTACACTGTAAACGGTGTATGCGAGAGTTAAAGAAATTAATGTTGTTTTTTTAATAGAACACAGGGGGGAGGTGATTCAGGAGCAACAGTGATTTAAAAAGCTATACAATAGTCTTGGTAAACAGTGCTTTTTCTAAAGGGACAAGTTAATTCACAATATGTTATTTGCAATGGACTTCTCAATATATTTTTGATACATGGGTTCTCTACTGAGATAAGATGGCACCTAATTCTGTTGGCTATCTTTTTATATTTCTTTTAACATTTGACCTGTTAGCTTGTGAATTCTAAGTGCAACATGAATCTGGTTAGTTGTCCCTGAACAACCTTCATTGAATCACCATCTCTGTTGCCACCCTAATATTGTAATTCCCTTCTTTATTATTCAGGCGAGATTATGTCTGCCTCTTCACCCGTTTCTGTCTGCCCATCTGTAATAAATCAGTTTTCAGGCAGTGTTAAAATCCCATTCTTGTAATGTTCAGGATCCTGAACAATTGTATTAATCGTGTGGGAAAATTGTCACAATATTTTGGGTGGGGGTTGCCGCAGGATGTCATCTCCTCTTGAATCTTGGTTATTTTTAAACATAGTGCTTTGAATTCAACTGAGTGACCCATGTGGCGCATCAACATTCAAGGTGGTCTTGGTTAGAGAAGGTTTGTGTGTTTGTATGTTGCGACAGTGGCCTTGATGAATATGTAAACGAGTCAGTTTAAGCAACATTGCTCTTATTCAGTCAAGTTCCTCGTAGTGTCCGAGACCAGTTTATTTAGCGGCTTCTGACCTTTACGCTGGTAGTGTTCTGAATCCCATTAGATCTGCTTCCACCTCTGCTTTATGCAGTTGAAGGAATAAAAGGCTCAAAGGGGAGTGGACTCCCCAAGCTTTAAGTATGAACACAGGAGCCGTCATCCACGTGAAACTGGGGTTTAACCCGCTGCTAGAATTTTGACACTCCCAGCAGCCGAGTGAATGTCATCGCCACCTCATGCTGGTCAGACAAAGGTTGGCTTCCATCACAGACTAACTGATCCACCGCCTCTTTTATTGATGCTTCCTGGTTGGGGTCTGAAGCCCATCTGATCATGTAAATATCATCCCTTTGCTTTGATTTGACACCTAGTCTGTTGTGGGAGTACACAAGTCACTTCAGCGGTGTCACAGCACTTGACAAACACTTCTTCAGGCACTTATCCTAGAGCAAATCTTTCCCCCACAAGCAGAGAGAGTTTTGTCTCGTCACTACCCCAATTGTTTGTATTCTTCTAAAAGACAAAAGTCGAGTCGTGTCAAATATCACCAGAGACGGCGGCGTTTGTGATAATCCAAGGGTAAAGGGGGTAAACATGAGGAGGGAATTTCATGCTTGGCAAGTCTGCCGTATGGCACCGGTTTTCTCCTTGTTTACCCATGCTAATGAGCAGTATGCTGATGAGCAGACCTGGGCCGGCCCCGCCCGCCTGCCTGCTGCACAAAACTGACAGAAGGACTTTTGTTGTTGCTCCCGTGCCCCTCACCAGTCCCCCCTTGTGTGTGATCTTGTCTGATGGCTTTTTGCTGTTTCCCTGCTAGCGATGTTTCTGTCGTGTACAGTAAACGTACGGTTCAGAATCTCTGGGGCGGCGAAATGCAACACTTGTATTCGCACAGCTATAACCGTTTTCTTCTAGTATCTATGAAATTGCATTTTGAAAGCTTCTTACATTCTCAAGTTGTAAAAACTCATTACTGGGTTTGCTTTGTGTGGTTGAAAGTATATCTACACTATTCAATATCAAAGGGCCAGTGTGTTGAAATAAAGTGAAATTATTTCGATATCTTTAGGCAGAAATAAATACTGTAGTGTCTACTCCACTGAATGACATACGTCCACTTGCTTGGAAATGGGGCAGTTAGGAGGTATTCTGCTGCAATATCAAATGTAACCACTAGATATCACTAATTCCTATACACTCTTAAGCAGATGACAGCAGATCTGTTTTAGGTTAATTTCTAAATTTGGGATAATTTTCAAATGTTAACGCATTGGGATGAAACTCAAATTCTGTCCAAGGATCATGAAGGATGTATGTTTCATGATGTTTGTTTTCCTTTTGTTTTTCCACAGGTTGCTGCCGCAAACAAGAAAACCGTTTAATAAACCTTTTTGGATAAAGTCAAATGCAGGTGTTTGTCCTTTTTTTTGTATATGTGTAAATCAATATGGTAACACTGTTAAAGTAGTCTTGACTCCTGCTGGGTGGTATTTCTTTGGCCTTGATCAAGTTTTCGGACCGTTCTGATGATGAATTGAAAAAGGTGGGACACATTTACCTGATATATGACCGCTTGGTTGAGAAAACTGCTCCATTAAATCATCTCTTAACAGATTTGTGACCTCTGCTTTAAATGTCAGTCGGCCTTTAAGGGCAGCGAAGGAGCGGAGAGGTTTTAGATCTTCGTTTACCCTGGCCAGCAAATGTGACTGTGGTGTGAAGCTTCACCACACTCCACGGTGCAGTGTGAAATGTCAAAGGCTCTTTCCTTACACTGTACTTTTTCCATATTTGATCTCCTGTTCACAGCGCCATGCGCACGCATCGACTGCTGATGAATAGATTAGTTCTTCATACCCCGAATAGATGAGCTCACCATGACAACGATAGCGTCAGGTTTAAACGGATATGTCTAGTTGCTGCTGAGGGATGATGTCATGATGAAGCTGATTGGTTCATGACCACAGTGCCATCTAGGGATCCAAACATCAATGTGCTGAAGGTGTTATGAGACTTGTCTGCTGTTATAACTCAAAACATTGTCGATGCATAAGCAAACTAAACATGAGTGTCAGTAAATGTGTGTGGATGTTATGTTGCTGACAAAGACGGACGGGTGCCTATTCAACTACACATAGAGTCTTCTTACTGTTGCATGTGTCATGGCTACGTGACGATGACAATCTCAGAGGCCTGTGTTATGTGTTGGCTTGTGAGATGTTTCTGTAGTTGTGATGCACATGCTGCTACCAATGACGTATTGGTGGTGTTATTTGGCTGTGCTCCTGAAATCCAGTAGAGGGGGCCAAAGCCTCTAGAATACATGTCATGGCCATATGTGCATTTGAGAGGGCATTGTCCCAGATGCTGTAACCGATGTATTCATAACAATAATGAACCTGAATGTATCGCCTTTCAAATAGAAGAGTATGCAATGTAAGTTTTCATGAATGCAAAAATTGTAAAGGAACCGTGCCAAAGCTTTAGAGACATCTAATTGTAGACTTGTATGTTTTCTCCCATGTGTTTTGGTGAACACAGTGTTTGGTATGTCCATTGACTTACTCATGCTAACAGCATGTATGTATTTTATACAAATCTGTGTATTAATGATGCCCAACACTTTATGTTTCCTACATTGAAATGGCTGTAGGACTGCGACCCAACTGGCTGTAAAATATCCAATCTCTATTTTGATAGTCATTTTCACTTTGGGCCAGTCGAGCTCTACGTGTCTGCTTTATTTTTTATTTTGGGGGCTCTCTCCGCTCGCCCTGAAGCGACGGAGCTGTAAAAACAAGCAAAAACAAAAGAAGAGCGTTTTGCGTGGCAAGTGTTCATGTATCTTGTGTTCCGTCCGAGAGATTACAGATTGCTTTTATACTGTTAACTCGATTCATGTCCAGATTTGCAGATCAACTACCCAGAAGGCATTGTTTGCTGATGGAGCTCGTGTGTGTGTGTGTGTGTGTGTGAGCGAGCTTCACACTCGGTGCAGTGTTTGTGAGATAGCGTGTTGTCGATCCCTGGACGAAGTGGCTGCTGTGTTTGCCAGTCTGCCATCCGCTGTCGTGTGTGTGTGTGTGTGTGTGTGTGTGTACACAACACACATCCGCCTTTTTTGATTCTGTCAATCAACAAAACAATAGTCCGCTCGTCCGTCTCTCAGGAAATATTAATCTCTCGTCTTTTTATACACCCACTCATCTTCTCCCTCACTCATTGCCCTGTTCTCCATCCACCCACTCTGCTGCTGCCCCCCCCCCCCCCCCCCCCCCCCCCCCCCCCCCCCCCCCCCACCCCCTGAGACAGCTGTTCCTGCACACCTGAACCCTCCCTGGCCCGTCCCTCCCTTCCCTTCACGATCCCTCTCTTTCTTTCTCGCCTCCCTCCCTGTAATTTGGCGCGAGGGGGAAGGAGAAACATGTCCTTGAGCAGTAACACAGAAATGTGTGGAATCCATCACAGGGGGTCTGCCCCGTTTAACTCGCTGCAGCGCAACTGCATGTATGTGCAGGCACACCTGTGTGGCTTGCGCAACCCTCTTTTGCAACGAGTCTGCCCCCTGAGCTCGTGTCGTCAAGGTCTCATTCTTTGACTCATCTGTCCCCGCGCAGAGGACTTTACGTTAACGAATCAATGCCTGTGGTTCCAGGTTGTTTCTGGTGTCTCTTTGTAGCTTCTTACCGCTCTGCTGCAGGGCTTTGCGTGAAACTACCGCAGACTGCAACATCCGGGATCGGTCCATTTGATGGCTTTTGCGTAATTAGTCATTAGTTGCATGTTCTCGTCTCGCATTACAGTACGTTTCGTGAGTGTCTTTGTTTCCAGGAGACAAAAGAGGAGATCCAACGCTAGTTGTTCCTTGCGTAGGGGACGGCGTTGCCCTTTTGTTAATTCCGTGTCCAATCTGTTTTTGTTCTTAGATCTTTTGAGAATCACACTCAGTAATTGAATCTACAGAGTGAGGACATTTTGGTCAGTCCTCAATTCTTTAATGAGCTGTTCAGACCTGGTTTTAGGTGAAGGTGAAGGTTTATGTCAATGAGTGTCCTCACTGAGACAGAAGTACAAAAGCTCTCTTGGATTGATGGGTTTTGTTCAGCCTTCAGGAAAACTGTGTGTGTGTTGTGTGTGTGTGTGTGCGCGCGCGCGTGTGTGTAGCTGCACCAACTCCTCTGGCTTCCTTGCCAGCTCGGAATGATCTCACTAAGAATTGATGCAGACCTGCCTCTCACCTCCTCGGGGCTGGAAACGGCAGATAGCTCAGAAATGTCTCTGCTGCACAACTCTCACCAAAATAGAACCACTATCAGGTGGGCTGCTGCTACACACACACACACACACACACACACACACACACACACAATATCTCGTTCACTGTCAACCCCCATGAAGCTTTCTGTCCCTAGGCATGTTTTCCTCTGAAGCAGACACATGGACCTGCCTCACTGTATTTCCCAGCACTCTCCACCTCTGCCATGTTTTGTGTCTGGAGGTTCCCAGAGAAAACTCAGCTGGTTCAGCCAAAATAATAACAAGCTCTCCAGATGGACAACACAGTGTTTTTCTCACACACACACACACACACACATTCTCTACCGATTTCAAGGAATTTAGAAGTGTAATGTCGGGCAAGGGAACTCCTCTTGTCCCAATTCTTGCAGCGAAGCCTCTTTTGTGTAAAATGAGTCTGATTGAATATATTCAAGATTTGAGAACCTACTTTTAAAGTCAATTAAAAACTTTAACACTGCCAGTCGTTAGTCTTTGACTTTTTTTTTTTAGTTTTTAGTTTTTTTGTAAAGGCAGAGTCCAAAACAACAGAGAAATGGACCTTAGCGTTGGATCAGCAAAGATCAAACAAGAGCAACGCGCCTCAACATCTCATTTTCACTTTGCATCAGGAGAAGCTCCCTTTACCCCTCTCTTGGCCCGTGTTGCATCTGGGCCTGAGGGATGAAACAAATGTTTAACCCGACTGAAAACAAAAAGACCAGCTGTGCTCCCACATCCAGGGCTTTGCTAACGTGCATGTGGAGTCGTTTCATCTGTGACCGTATGTGGATCAAACATGTTCCGGTTGCGGGAAGTGTTGGCGGGTCTGTGAGCGGCGGGTCGGGCACAACCGGTCCATTTCCTGGATTGCTGTGCAGACCCAGCGGAGGTCGTCTGTATGGCCGTGTTGGCTGCGTGGATGCCGTGTGCTGCAGGTCCGCTCCGAGTCTGCGAGTGTGTTTATCTAAATTAGTTTGAGGTGAAAGGGTCAATGTTGTTTCTGCCGCCTTCAGCGTGACGAGCGAGAGAGCGAGAGAGAGAGAGAGAGAGAGAGAGAGAGAGAGAGAGAGAGCGGAAGCTCAGTAGCTAATGTGCTTGTAGTTTGCACGCTCCTGTCCCAGTGTGTGTGCAGCAGCTGATGGATGAGTGTGTGTTGTGGTTTTCTGATGTGAAGCATACATCGCTGGACAGTGTTGCGTGTTTTTCTACACATCTGTGTGTGTTTCTGCTCGTCTCTGCGCCGTCGGCGCAAATCCTTTATGGCGCGTTTGGCCTCGGAGCAGGTGGCGCGAACATGTAACGTGCCGCACAGCCTCCGTGGCACCGCGGGGCACTGCCCCACAGCAGGTGTATGAATGTGTGTGTGTGTGTGTGTGTGTGTGTGTGCAACACCAACCATGTGTCACCGACTCCTGTCTCTCTGAACTTTGTGTGAGCGCCCCCCCCCCCCTTCAGAGCCTCAATCCCCCTCCACCTGTCACAGAGGGTGGGGTGCAAAGGCAGGATGATGGGTCGCAGAACAGATGCTGTCTACAAAGTCTGCCGATCCGACTGAAATGCACAGTGTGTCTTCTGCGCTGTGTGTGTGTGTGTGTGTGTGTGTGTGTGTGTGTGCGCGGGTGCACTTTGTTCTTGTTCACTCTTTAAAGGACCCTTCCCAGCATTAACCCTGATGTCCTCAGAACCAGTGGAGCTCACGGGCACTTTAGCTTGACCCCGGGGAGACGATGTCTCTGTTGGAAGGGATTCTTCACAGGTCTGACACAGTTCCATTCCTTACCAGCAGATGGCGTTATTTTTGCAGTCCTGCCGCTCGCCATGCCTTTGCCATTTGGCCAAAGTACCAATATGAAACGCGCATTGGTACAAAGCTCGCTCACGGTCCCACTCGGTGAAGGTGGTCGAGACGAGAGGTTGCGAGTCCCTGAACAAAGGGACACAGCAGCTGCACGAGTCCTGCAGAGCAGCTGGGGCCAGACACACACACACACACACACACACACACCGACTCCATGTTTCCCCTTGAGGATACAGATACTCGAGGAATGACCGAGGAATGCAGTGGCTCGTGACTCGCTCTAGTGGCGAAAACGGGGCGTTGCAGCGCATCAGGGGTCTTCCTGAGTCTGAGGTTTGGCTGTGTCACGGTCTGGTCGGCCTTCGCGCCTAACGAGCCGCCGGTACCCGGGCATCACGTCTGTGCTGTGGCCCCCCGACCACCGGGGTCAGAAAAGCCCCCGTGTCGCTCGCGCTCCGACGCTCGCAGCCCTGCACTTCATTGGGCCCCGGATGAAAAGAAGGGCAGAAGGGGGGGGGGGACGCCCCCCCCCCAACCCCGGCGTGACACCGAAGGGCTGAGATGGACGGAAGTGTGTAGCTCTGGGCGCCATCCTTTCTTTATCTCCCTCCGTCGGCCCGATCGTCCCCTGTACACGTCTGTGGGGGATGTGCACAGAAATGTCAGGCCCGACTCTTTCATGCCTGACCAGCAGCGCAGCCCCCCGTCGGTCCCCTCCTGCGGGAACCTGCAGACGTATTCGCAAGGTTTGAAAATGCGCACGAGAGAATTGTCGGGATCCTCTTCATGTGCTTCGTGCACGCTGATTGGCGGAGCTGCTCCCGTGGCTCTTTTTGGGTTTTTTTTTTTTATGATGCTCTGTTTTGGATTCGTTACATAAACGAGCCCGTGACCTGGAAGAGCTTCAGAACACGGTCCCTCGGCAGTGACGAGATTGGACAGAGGTGGATTTGAGGGGCTGAGGGGATTTTTCCGAGGAAGAGAATAATAAAAAATAAAAAAAGAAATAAGACTATTTTAAGGTTGTTTTTCTTAAGTAGGATTTAAAAGCACAAAGGGCCTCGGGAGCTGACCAGTGAGATGCTCCTCAGATATAAATACACCATGTTGTCTCTTGGGACCCTTGAGAAAACTTCTCCTGACCTCTAACCCTCATTCATTTCTCTGCTCTCTCTCTCTCTCTCTCTCTCTCTCTCCCTCCCATGCAATGCACATCCCGGTGGAAACTCTGCAGAAGTCCCCCCATTAAGACATTTTCAAAGTCATTACATTTAGATTTCCAATTGGACCTTGACATTCATTCACGTCTACCATCTAAACATGCCAATGCTTCACACTGATACAAACATCAGTATACATTGTTTAAAAAAAAAATCCAGTTCTGCCAAAAAAATCATTCTGAATCCACCTAAAACCTACGAACTGTACCTTTAAACTCAACTTCCATCTTGTGTGTTCCTTCACGGAGACAATCAAAGCACAGTAACCCGTCCACATGTTGTTAAACATTAACCAGTAGTGACCGTGGTGAGTGTCCGGGGAGCGTTTTCCTTTTTAATAAATCTGGCTCATGTTTAATGGTGCGGTTCACTTTGCTCTGACGGGATATGAACCCTACAGAGATCTATTGTTCTGCCCGTGACCCCGCCTTCACATATCTGGAGAGTTACATCAGCCACTTCCTGATTCTTTACTATACTCTGTATAGATCCACAACCCATAATCTGAAGCCCCCCCCGTCCCCGTCCCACCCCTCGGAAACTACACTGACGCCACTGATCCCTAGTCCACTGCTCTGTGACCTGCGGGTCTGTTACTTATTATAACTGAATCAAATAACAACAATTAGAGAGTATACAATTAACACTGAATTATAAAAGAAAAAGTATGAGGTGTTTAATACCCCATAATCCAACAGGGCTCCAAACCACCTGCAAATTAAATATGATAGCTTGTTTTTTTTCGTTTTTTTAAAGGTAGAAATCTACCCATAGTATCGCTCACATATCTATCTGAGGGTGGATAGGGAGGTTGAGGTTCTTGCATTCTATCGAATCGTTTTAAACTACCAACCTCCCCCATGAAAGCAGTAATGTCTCTACAGTAGAGAGGAGGGGACCTTCTAAACCCAACACTAGCTTTGTGTTTTTACGACATCCGTTAACAAGACAAGGGTTTCACCACGAGGCGCCACTTATCAGTAACAATCCTTAGAATCATCTGCTCTCTCCTACTTTGAAAATTCAATCAGAGGAGGGCCTGGCCTGGCAGACGGGAGCAGAGCTGAGCTGAGGAGTTCAAAGCCCTATCTGGAGTCTCCCTTTGGGTTATGAGTCACAGTTCAGGGGTCATCAACGTGCCAGTGGCTCCGCAGGCCGCTGCAGATCAAAGACACGGCTGGGGTTGCTGGACAGACGCCACCCCAAGACACTGCCACCGCCCCCTGCCAACCCCCACCCCCCCCTCCCCAACCCCCTTCCCAGCATGCCCGCCGTTTGACACCTCTGCCTCGGCCTATCAAAGCCCAGCGCCCGGGGGCAGGCTGGTGAAACAGCGGGACACAAAAACGAACAGGAAGCCGCTTCCTTCCTGCCCGGCCCTTCGTCGACCGAGAGGCTCCAGCAAATCGGCTCCGAGCAGCTGGGTGACACGGTGTCGGGAGAAATGTAAACACCGGTCAGAGTGCGGATCGGCTCCACGGCAACAAACCACACCAGCGTTAAGTACCACGGGGCTAGCGGTGACCTAGCGCTGGAGATTAGGCTTTACATTAACATTTTGGCTCAGGGCCGCTGAACTTAATTTACATGCTCGCATTCCCGAGTGATCAAAGCGAGCAGCAGGAGATATCAGAGCTGGAGCGGTGACAGGGCAAAGGAGCGGTGCCAGGTTGTATAATTGGATTCGGCGCGGCGGGCAATAAATAGTACCTGGGAGCTGCTGTGATACTTTGTCACCACCCAGCTACTAAAATGTGACAGCATCGACAGCAAAGATTCACCGTACAGCACATGATCACGCTCCCCCCCCCCCCCCCCCCCCCCCCCCCCCCCCCCTGTTTACAGAAACAACAAAATGTCCCGCATACCAGTGCTGCCATCTTGTTTTGGTGGAATTATGTGGAGCCCGACCGTGGTGATCAAGCCCCAAAATCAAGATCCAGCTCGATCACTTGAGAGTAATTTTCAGTATTACTTTTAGTATCGTGCAGCTAAACAAAACCAAAACAAACCGATGAATTAAAGATGAGCTTTTAAGTGGCTGCAATGTCACAAATATTTATTTGAACCATATCATTTGGAAATGACAATCAAAAGTGCCCACCACATTGATGCAACTGTAACTTTGATAAATGATCACATTTATGGAGCAAGTCCACACGGCTGAAAGATATTCACAGCTCCGTGAAAACACCTTTAAAACCTGCGTAATGTGGAGTTACCTTCAAAATGACTAGTATCGCCTACCGTTCCCACGAGTGGGTAGATGAAGCCGGCGCCAATGCTGGCACGCACGTCTCTGATTGGCAAAACGAATCCGGTGGGGGCGCCCTTCTTGTCCGGCATGTGGGACAGGGACAGGTGTGTCTTGGCCATGCAGATGGGCAGAGAGCTGAAGCCCTGGTTCGAGGGAAATTGGAAAAGTTATCGCAGGTGATGGTGGAGAATTGAAACGAGCCACATGTGCGGGTGCAGCGCGAGTGCGCAATGGGACCAATCAAAGGCTTCTCCTGAGGGGAATAACAGCAGGATCAGAGAGAGGGGGGATTGAGTCTGAGCCGCAGCATTGATCTCACCTGTTGATTGTAGTAATCGATTTTGGCTTCGGCCGCAGGAGAGAGCTCGATATCGTCGGCTCCGTACACTTTCTGCGCGATTGTTTTGATTTTCTCTGCTATTGGCATCTGCAGGAGAGAGGTGGAGCCACATCAGCGTCCATTCAAAGAGGATGAATGGATTCTTATGAATTACGAATATGTCAACAACCCGATTCATTTGTGACCTACATTGAAAGTCACAAAATTATAAACTCAGCACCAATCTCATGCCTCATCCCTCCACTGTGTCTCACCCAAATTGCCCGAGTACCTTTTCTGTGTCATCCAGGTTAAAAATAGACGAAAAGAGTGAAAACATAACCTCCTTGGCAGAGGGAATAATTCTCTGATCTCCTTTTCTTTTCCAGAAATAATCAGATTGATCGGTCCTGGACATATTGTGCACCAGTTGTGAGGGCTCGTGGTCTCCAGGCACATGTGCAAACAATTAATAAGCGCACACAAAGACACACAAACACATGCCAGCTTAACAAAATCAGTTAATTTAAGTCACAACCTCCCAAACTGACTAACTCAAACCAGCTGATGTTTTGTTTATAGTCTCCACAGTCTCTCTGACTGTGCTCCTTTAGATACCATCGTCACTTACCGCCAGTCAACTTCCTGTTACACAACTGGATTAAGCACCGTACATGCACAAAACAAACTGGAGGCTTTGCTACAGTCCGATCCGCTGGATCCATTGTTCCAGCTCTCACCTCCAAGCCGTACAGGAACTGGAAGTCGCTGGGTCTGCGGGTGGCTTCCTTCACGGCCTGGGCCAGTTCCAAAGACCCGCGCCCGCCCTGCGACCAGTGATGACAGGGCACGGCGTCGGATGCTCCGCTCTCTTTGGCGATCTGACACACCAGGTCAATTTCCGCCTGGGTGTCCGTCCTGAAGGATGGACACGGGAAAGGTGAGGTAGTGGCCATGACAACAGAGATGACACTTTAACAGTGCTACTGTTAAAGTTTATGAATATTTTGAGTCTAAGTCTGTGTGTGTGTGTGTGTGTGTGTGTGTGTGTCTCACTTGAAGACATTGACGGCCACTACGACTGGCACCCCGAACAGATGTGCGATCTGGATCTGCTTCCTGAGGTTGCTACGGCAACCGCCGGCAACCAGACCCAGATTCTGTGAAAGGAGATGATGGGAGGACGTACGGTGAGGCCCAAAGGTCAAGTCACATGGATATAAGTCATCTTAAGAGGTAGTGGGTTCAGGGTTTCTCCCATGTAATATGTTACAGCAAGATAGATTTAGCTTAAGATAAGGGGTTTAGTTTGTGTGTGTGGGTGTGTGTGTGTGTGTGTGTGTGTTAGCTTCATTGCATATTGGGTTTCAATCCCTTTTTCTCCTACCACCACACTCCTGTGCAGTTTCCCACATTAATCTCATTGAAGACCACTAAGTAGAATTCCGCAGCATCTCGTGGTGACGTTGCAATCACATGGATTCCCCCTCACCTCACCCCTGCTCTTTCCAAGCATGTAGAAGAGGCTATGGTGGCCTCCAGGGGACATGAACACACTGAAGGTCTTTTTTTTTTAACTTTATTTTACTCATGTCATCAAAAATTCATGGCAAATGCTACTTTCTTAGAGGCGGTCAAATGCAGCTCAAAAAGTAAAAACCCTCTGTCTGTTCCTGTGCAGAGTTGTCAAACGCAGATATTACATGATGCGTACAACAGGAAATCTCCACTTCCTGTGAATGCTTGCTTTAAATGGTCTCATTTCCTTCGCACCCATTTAGCAGGAGAGGAGGTCCGAGCTAATGTCAGCTCCATCAGAATCACTGCCAGTCACCTTGTTCACAGCAGATATATTTAACCTCTAATGTGATATATTGCTAATTCCTGGACTCATTGAAGTTGGTCTGTTTGTGTAGTATTACAGGATAAAGCTAGTAGCAGTAGTATAAATCATTCTGAGGTTATTCCAAAGAAACATAAACAGCCTGTTCTTCCAGCTACTCCAGGTTTAAACACAATAATGCAATCTTGCACCCTGTCTGTGTGTGTGTGTGTGTGTGTGTGTGTGTGTGTGTGTGTGTGTGTGTAGTACAGCCGTGGGCTCAGAGCAGCAAGGCAACACAGATCCCATAAATTCATTTCCCCAGCTCTGTTTTCCCTCCGTACTTCTGGTTCTTGTTACGGGACTCACAATTAACTTACGCTCATACGCCTTCATTATTTACTCAGCTGAACCTGCCTGAGAAACCAGTCATTCTATCCAAATATGGACACACACACACACACACACACACACACACACAC
>JAFBJT010109777.1:87103-127103 GCA_016785325.1 Chascanopsetta lugubris
CACACACACACACACACACACACACACACACACACACACACACACACACACACACACACACACACACTGGAAGAATCCCATCTCCACTCTGCACAAGCCCCAAAGATCCGGAAACCACGGAACCACATGCAAAGGTTGTATTTGTGCTGTTAATCGAATGAGAGCTTGTAACCTTGTTAGTGATGGAGAGTATCAATGTATGTGGGAGGGGAATGAAAATGTGAGTGAGAGCCCAGCCTGAGTCCTGGAGGAGAGAATCTGAGCCTGGAATAACCCAGGTAATGAAAACAATTTGTACATTTAAGTGATAAAACGCGAATAAAAGCGTCAGTCGCGATCAAATAATTTTTCTGCCAATAGAACGAGAAAATCATTCCAACTCAATCCTATGCACTGCACCTTTAAAGCTCGTCACAGGCCACATACCTCATCGATGTATTCTTTAGGGAGCGGTGCTCCCGCCGTGACCTGTAACAAAACAAAGAGAGTTTTTCTAATGATTTAATTCTCAATTACGTTTTGGATTTGCGGACGATGCCAATACAGAAGTGGAGAAACTTCACAGTTCGCTGGGTGGCCACTTGAGGCTGGCTCCAATAGCGAGTCCATTTTTTGGATTCACAATGAGCCTCATAAGCACTTTGCAGAAGCCTATGAGTGACGGATTGCTAGAAATCGTTAGCTACAGTTCATGTAAATGACTGATGTTCTAAAGAAGTTCTGAGAACATTTCCTTAACTTTTGAGAGTATAAATGTAGGTCAATCCAACCGCTTTGTTTTTAAAAATGAAGGATTCAAATAGAAGCAGGATGCCAGCAATAATTTGATTATTAAATCCACGTGTTTAACCATTATACTGTTATTGTAGCAACTAGTTGAAATGTTATTCCAGTGTCTTTGACCTATCACCAATATTCTGTCATCACAAATTGATGGTTTTATGCCTTGGCTCTGCGTTGGAGCATTTAGTTACTGCATCCAGTTTGGGAATTCAGACTGAGTGTGATCCAGACTTATAAATAAATACCAAGAAACTCTAAGTGGATTTCCATAATTGTTTTGATGATATAAAATGTGGGTAAATCAAGTTTTTGTAACACAAGTGCAAGATTCCAAATCAAATTGGAGCACTTGTTCGAGTCCCTAAATTTCCTTCATGTTGCTAGCGGGGCGCTCGCACTGTGTGTGAAAACAAAAGTAATGAAAAGCAGATGAGCCCCTGTTAGTTAATCGTCCGTAAAAAGCCATGAAACACGGCTATGCGTTTTACCAGGCTGTGACATATACTTACACTGGATATGAGCAAAAATGGCTCTCTGTCAGGGGTTTATTGATTTCTATTGAGTTACAGCTCGTCAACAGACACAGCAGGTGTGTTTTCTTGACCTTTTGCTGGGACGTTTCGAGTAGCGAACAACATGCGAGTATAACATAATCAACATGTTAATGCCAATAAGTTAATGTGGACACGTCAGGGCCAATGGGACTTATAAGTCAAACGATTGCATTTCGTAAAATATGCAAAGAAGGAAAATGGGGGGTTTAAGTTGCTCATTTGCTGTAAATGTGTCATTCGTTGCTTGGAAACAATCAAGTGGTAATTGGTGACAGGATTGATTGGACTTACATTAGGACCTCCTCCGTGCATCTTCAGCGCTCGGACTGTGGCAACCAGCACGACCGCACTCGGCCTCAACCCCGACGCCCGACACTTGATGTTGAAGAACTTCTCCATCCCGATGTCCGCTCCGAAACCGGCCTCAGTCACTGTGGAGACACACGGGGCATCAAAGTGAGGGAGGAACAACATCACACATTCACCTGGATACCAGATACTATGATACTATCACACGGCAGGTTTGCCATCTTTGATATAGAATATGGTGAACATCTTGCTGTTCAAGTCCTCTCTACTGCTACTTTCATCTAAATGCGTCACCGTGTTTGCCTTAAAGGTACATGTGTGTAGGATTTAGTGACTCCTCCTGGTGACATTGAAGTTGCACACCCACCACCTACCAAGTATTACATGTATTCATCTCCCAGGGGTTTGGGAATGAATTTGGCAGGAGTGCTAGAACCACTGCTAACCTTCAGTTATAATTAAAACTAAATAGGTACGTGTCCATTCTGAGCTACTGTAAGAACAGAGACCAAAAAAAAACGAGCGGAAAATCGTCCACATCGGACCTTTAATTGCACCTGAATGTAGCTGGATTCACACATTAGCTGAATACGTGTGCTAAGGGAATTAGCTGTGACTTCAGCTGCGTGTCTACATGAGCAGTGGAGCTGGACTGAGTCATGAGCTCGACGTGAGAGCCACAGGGCCTCAGAGACGGTCGGCCTCTTGAACCGACTCCAAACAAAGCAAACGGTCCACCTGGATATGGATGTTCAGACTTCACACGCACAATCGGAGAGAGATGAATGATAACAAAAAGGAGGCCGCGAGCGTGAAATGACGGCGACTGTGACGAACAACAGGAGAGAACCCCCCCACCCCCCAGAGGACGTCGTGAGGAAGCACTCGCTTCACTTCCTGTCCTGAGCGACGACCTTGAATAGTTCGGGGAGCGAGAGAGGGGAACAGAAGGTTGATGTTGTTGTGAACAGAGAGAGAGAGAGAGAGAGAGAGAGAGAGAGAGAGAGATGCTGTTTAGGCCTGGCCAATAAACACAATCCCCAAAACTCTGGAAACTAGGCTACATCAACACCACCAACCACTTCCTGCTGCAACATTTTCCATAATAAACAAAGCTGCATAGCTGCAAGCCTAAAACTAATCATTATTTCTATTAGAGAGAGAGAGAGAGAGAGAGAGAGAGAGAGAGAGAGAGGGAGAGATGCTGTTTAGGCCTGGCCAATAAACACAATCCCCCAAAACTCTGGAAACTAGGCTACATCAACACCACCAACCACTTCCTGCTGCAACATTTTCCATAATAAACAAAGCTGCATAGCTGCAAGCCTAAAACTAATCATTATTTCTATTATTGATTAATCCACCGGTTATTTGTCCAACCAAGAAAAACATTCACTTTAAAACAACATTTATCGATAAAAGCAGTTGATGTTTCTTTTTCTAAGATCACTTTTTATATCATTCCTACTTTGCCTTTCTGACTGCCAGAAACTAAAATGAGCATGAACATCATTTTTATAAATTAATAAATTATTGCTCATTTACGATCAAAGGCATTATGAGTGGATTTGACTTCAAAGCAGCATAACATGGATTTGATAATTAAAGAAAATATTATTAGAAATATTTCCAGACGTAATAATGTTGAAATATGACCTCTACTGGAATTGAATATCACTGATCACTTTTCTGAAAGCCCAAGTAGGGATGAAGGAGTCTTTGCTGTGTGGGAAATCTGATCATAATAGAGGAATTCCTCACATCTGGGACATAATGAATCCCTCCCTCCCTCCTCCACACCCACCTTTTCCCCAAACAGCAGCATTTCTCCATTCTCAGACCCCGATTTCAGAGCCACTTGAAAAACCATCTGTGTAAAAGTGAGCATGATGAAGCGCGGGCCCCTGAGTTGGTTCGTTCGTACGCAGCCTCCTCCTCCTCCTCCTCCTCCTCCTCGCCGGGTTCACTCGGAGTTCATGTTCTTCCTCTGCCACATGAGAGCCGCTCTCTGAGATAATTAAACTGAACTGTAGATTAACTGGAGACGTTTGCCGTGTCATGGCGGGAGAGTCAGACTTCAAAGGACGATTCCCGATTCATTAAAAGCTTTTGTAGTTGTTTTTTTTTTTTTGTGGGGGGAGGGCGGGTCATTTAAGATGGAGTCTATCATTCTGGAGAAGCTGGCACAGAACATGATACGCTTTGAAAGACACGTAACTGATGGATCACAACCCCTCACAGGTGAGAGCTACAACATATCACTTTCGCTTGAAGCGGGTCGGTGTGACGCCGCGGTAGCTAGCGAGGTCGCTGAATAGCTTAGAAATGAAGTGGAAAAACAAATAGCTAGCGTGTACACAGTGGATTACCCCGCTATTCGCACCAGAGTGAGTGTAGCCACTTGCCAACACTTGTTCTGGAGCTCTGCCAATTCGTGAGTAGTGGTTGCTTGACGACAATGTGAGAGTGGCGTGGGGGGGGCGTGGGGGGGCAGGGGGGCAGGCATGGGGAGCCATGGACAGTTACCGTCTGGCTTTATTGTTGAGATTACTTTCTCTCTGTGCAACTGATCGTCGACTGCGTGTCACTTCACAGCCACAGGTGCCGCTACGAACACCACGTTTTGGAAAGTTGCCCGTTACTCGCTTCATGCGATCGAGATCGATGGCAAACTCATTTTGCTTCCGGGGCCACATGCGCCCCAATCGGAGCCGATCTTATCACAAAACATTATGAGCAACCTCCAGCATCAACAGTGCTACTTTGATTGAAAATTAAGTCATCTCACGGCGCCAGGTTGGACCCTCTGGCGGCCCCGTTAGAACCCCCCCCCCCCCCCCCCGGGCCCCCCCCCCCGCAGGCCGTATGTTCGACTCCCTGGCATTAGATGATAGAGACGCAATTACGCTTTGTTTACATACGAGATATTCATATTCATCTCAACTTTGTCCATGAGCTGTTATCATTCTTTCCCGAGATTCCAGCGTGAGGGAGGCTGAATGTTTGGGGCGGAGGGGAGGCTGTGGGAAAGTGAAGGGGGTGAGGCGGGGGTACGGGCATCCCAGCTGCTCAGGGGAGGAAAGGAGGAGGGAGGCTGAGTTCCTGGCATACCTGAGGGTCAGGTAACAAACACAGAGACGAGGCCCGCGGAGAGGGAGGGAGGGAGGGAGGGAGGGAGGGAGGGAGGCGGACGGATGGAATACAAGAAGGGCGGAGGTTTGGAAAAAGCCCATTCCAGCCTCCCCGCTCCCCTGCTCCAATGTTGTGAAACCCAACTCTCTTGCCCACGCCTCCGCCGCCGCCGCCGCCACCATCACCGCCGTCTACTCATCGACACCGCATCACAGAGAACAGCTCGCCTTAATGCTACCCTTCTCCCATTACCTGTTATTGACTTCGCTCCACGAGTAAACACGTCTGCGGCGGGCATGAATGCGAGTCTCGCGGAGATTACTGTGCACGTGAAACGCGCCACCCGCCCCCGCAAACAATGCACACACACGCATTCCCCGCATATTTCTGCGGCCAGAGTCAATAAAGATGGAGGGATGCGATGGACGCGCCGATAAAAGTGGAAATGCTTTTGACGTTGAGGGGGATTACTGCGGTTCGCTCTGAAGCATTCCGGGGACACTTGAGATTATCAGTCTGCTTCCTTCCTCCCTGCTTTGTTTTTTAATACGACCTTCACGGCCGTTTCCTAGAAGGTTGGGCAGGAGCAGGAGACGGGAGGCAGGTAGAGGGGGAGCAAAGGGGCAGACGACAGACGGATGTAGGCGAAAGGTCACCAGGCAGAGGAACACACACACACACACACACACACACAAATTCATTCATTATGGGATAGATATGTTAATTGCTGCTTCGGAAGCCTCAACATCTGGGATTTGACAGTTTTTTGACCTGACGGTGCCAGGAGATTTCAGGGTCATGCATCTGCCTCTGTGTGTGTGTGTGTGTGTGTGTGTGTGTGTGTGTGTGTGTGTGTGTGCGTGTGTGTGATCTGTATGCACACGGTGGCGTGTTCTCACCCACAAAGCCGTCCTGTCCGACCAGCTTCAAAGCCAGCTTGTCCGCCAGCACCGAGGAGTTGCCATGGGCGATGTTGGCGAAGGGCCCGGCGTGGACAAACACTGGCGTACCCTGCAACAAGACAAGCGGGGGGGGGGGGGGGGGGGGGGGGGGGGCACATAAACACACAGTTGAGAAAACAGAGTCGCCCACAGCAACTTCCCCTACTGAGTTGAGACAAGGGCCGACAGGGCTCCTTCACACTGGATTCAACGTCCTTCACTCAAATGTCCAGGATAAATATTTACGAGTGGATGCACTTTGGCTGCTGCTGCGGCTTTCTGTCGAAACAGTGGGCACAAGTTAAGAGGCACTCGACTGGCACGCCCGGCCCGACTGTGGGCCAGGCCCCCCTCCCCCCTTCCCCCCGACCGCCCGAATCGGATGAGAATCAGAATTTCGGCCATGTGTGTGAAATGATGACTTTCATTTCACAACTGATTTTGCGGCAACGAGATGATGTAATTGAACCACAGTTGAGGGCAAATGGAGGATAGGATAACACACAGTGTGTGTGTGTGTGTGTGTGTGGATGATGAGAATACAAAGGGCTTATGCCAGGCTATTTTTTCAAAATAAAAACACACATCCAGATGATTATACACTATAAAAACATCAATTTACACATTTAATCTTCCATGTCTGCAAATAGAAATATAGATTATTCCGCCTACATCGTACACACTGGACCTTTAATGTGTGCAAAGTCATTTGTGAATTTCTAAAAACTATTCAGGCATGTGTGAATTTACTTCCCTAACCCTAACTTTTGTACCTTTATGTCGACAGATGTGGTAAATGGGGTAAGAGAAAGACATTTGCACAGTAAATGGTCTGCATGCACCATTTAGCTCCAAGTCCAACGCCAGCATGTGAATTTTCTACGACTGCCTCTAATGGTCCTTTCCTCCGTTGCCCCCGCTTGTGGCCGCTGTTATCTAACATCAATCCAACGGGCTCATCTGAATTATTCAAGGACACTTTTGCGAGGAGCCTCCGACTTATGGCCAGGGCGCTGCATCAAAGAACACGGAGTCTTGCGAGGTCGCAGATCTTTGGGCCGCAGCTCTCTGAGAAGACATTTTCTGAGAAAACCGCTCAAGACCAAAATGAAGCGGTGGGTGGACAGGCCGGTGGCCCATTGTTACACCTCCTGCGAATTCCTTGAGAAGGAGGAAAAAGGAAGGATGGGAAGGCCTTTTGCCATTTTTCGAAGCTTTTGTTTGCATACCTCTCCCTCGGCTTGCATAAACAACCTCCCTCTCGGGGGAAAGTAAATCAAGTACTTAACAAGGAGCCGTGACAGATGCTGCCACTGGTTTGGAGAGGAGGTGAAGACTTGACGGCAATTAATCAAGGTGTTGGCGTTAGCGCCGTCTAGCGGCGAAGTCGCACGTTGCAGCGGTCCATATTTCGGCTCATTCAAAATCAGATGATTATACGCTGGCGAAAAACATCTGCCTAACTACTTTATATTTCGTTTCTGGGGGGAATTGTTTCGCCTCAATCTCACACGCCGGACCTTAAAGTAACATTTTCTTTTCCCTGCTTTACGGGAAAGAACAAGCGTCACGCGCGACCACGTGCGTTTGCATCTGCCGAACCTCCGTTTGACCCTCGCTCGCACTTTTCACTCTTTCCACATCTGCGAACGGGGGGTGGGGGGTGGGGGGGATAAGCGAGCGAGAACAGAGGGCGATGACAGTGGAAATAAATGAGAGGGCCACCTCTTCCGCTCAGCCCGACCAGCGGATTGTGTGATGAGCAGGAAGTCAGATGAACAATAACAGGAAGATTCACTATATCCGCGTCCTGTGGATCCGTTGTCATGTCCACGGCGACGGCAGAAGAGAATCACGCAAATAAAATATTCCCACATGGGATTTTTTCCTCCCCTCTGGGTAGAACCTAGAGATTCTAGTCCGCAGGGTCCCACCGGGAAAGATGCCTGCCCCGTTTTCCACGTAGACAGGATGTTTGGGAAAATGTGCAGGAGGGCTGAGGTCGGCTACGTCGACACGTAGACAGGGAGTGGGTCGGATCGCGGGAGCGCACGCTCTCGCGGGCGGAGCACACGCAGGCTTCCACACGGCAGCTCAGCTCGCCCCCGTCGGTTTAGGGTCAGCAGAGGGGGCGACGGAGAGCACGGGCGGTCAAATGCCACGGAAAGTTCTCAGGGAGAGCGCCGCAGAGGCCCGGCCCGAGCGCAGCCCGGGTCCCGATACCAGCGGCTGCTCCCTGACCAAAATCACAGGAAACCCACACAGGAAACAGTTTCACACAACAGCACTGCAGCGCTTCCTCCGAAATAACAAAGTAACCGAATCTCTGCTGCGCTCGCCGCCTCCGCTCGCCGCCCCCCAGCCCCGTTTCTACACCCATGAAAACACCCGACGCGGGACAGTCTGTGTTCATTTGACCCGCCCAATCGTGACATGTAATCAAGCTCTGCGCTCCAAACCAACAACGAGCGAACAAACACAAAATAGCTCGACGACGACAACCAAAGGAAGACAAAGCTGTGATCGGAGGAATGACGGTCAACACTGTGCGTACTGTAAACTTTAATGACGCAGTTTGAAAACCATCAGTACGTACTTTGTCGAGCGACTTTGAAAATGGATGTGAGAGAGTGTTAAGGGGTCATACAGTGCATTTAACTCTCCACATAAAGGTCTGACTTTATAGTCGTCATACATGTTTACATTGGGAGCAATGTTTGCGAGCAAGATCACACCATCATTTATGTATATGGCTGTGTATATATATATATATATATATACATCTAATATGTATATATACACATCTCACAACACACACTGTTATAGTGTAGTGAGACGGGACATTATTTAGCATTTACACTAGAAATAATTGGTATATTTAGGGAACTGAAGCTAATGGTACCTATTGGAGCTATGCCATCTACATAGGGCCCTTCTAGGTTGGTTGATTGCTGATTAAAGGTCCAGTGTGAACGATTGTAGGTCACAATTTGTCCATTTCTATGGGAGGATATTAAATACAAAATAATACGCTGATGTTTTCATGCGATTATAATCACTTGATTTGATCATTTGCCCAAAATTAGACTCTGGCTTAACCCTAATTAACCCCTAATCTAACATTAAGACCGGTGAGTGCTAGCTAGTGCTAGCTTGTTAGTATCCGGATGTCGACAAAAACATGCAACGTTCCTTGAACAGTTCCACTGATGTTGTTGGGCAGAGGAGGAGGAGAAGGGGGCCAACTTTCACTCGCGCAGTTATCAACACCCATGGACAAGTCCCACATACTAGCTTTGGGTGTTTTCTCTCGAATGCGGGGACAGCTTTGGGTCACTCGTGTTTTTTCAATCAAAGAAAATGTTTTAGCGTGTGTGTAATCGCACGTCCATCCATGTTATGGCAACATCACAAAAGCCAAAACGAGAAGCAGATGCTGCCGGAGGCAGAGTTGCGGCACAAGGCGTCACACCCAGAAGTGTTTCTCTGTTGCTGGCCTCCTCTCCGAGAGCTCCACCTGCCACTTGGCTAAACTGCTATTAAGATAAAGAGCCAGGGGAGGAAGAGGTCAATCTATCATCCCTTCTTAAAAGCCCTCGATGGAGCACTTTGCTTTTCTCTTCTTCTCCCTCCGACAGCAGAGGTAGCGGCGGGCTTTACCGAACGCTTCCCTTTTTCCCAGCAGACCCTCCCTGCCTATTTGTTCTGGCCCACATTCATCAGAAGACGCGACGTTGAGCCGGATAATGGCCGCTTTAAGTGGGGATACGCCGGTGTCTCACCTCAAGCGTCTGCATCAGCGTGGGTTTGATGGCATCTTTCATTAACACGGCCAGCGCTCCGCTTACACCCTGTGACAGGGAAGAGGAGAGAGGATAGAGGAGCAGGTTAGAAACAGAAATGGCTGCCTGGAATCAACGAGAAACGGCACTGTGACACTTGAGTCGATTTCTGTCCGGTGTTGCAGCGAGTGAGAATTGCTCTGGAAAGTGCACCGTTATCGTTCCGGACACACACACAAAGTTATGCGGCATATTCCCATTGGGTTTGGGGCGCTGGAGGTGTGGTAATGTTATTGCATCCTGACTAATGTAACTTTATAGGGGATCCTCCTGTCAGGCTTGCTGCTGCTCTGCCGTAAACCACAGCTGAGTCCAGACCTCTGGATCTGGTGAGGGGGTGTGAAAAAGTCTGTCTAACGTCTTTAATCACAACTGGATTGGACGTTGTTTTGAGAGCGGGAGGTCAGGGGCCGGTGCTGAAAGCGAGTGTGGGGCTAGAAAAAAAAGGGGTGGGGGGTGGACGATGCACTTCTCACCCTGTAACTCGTGCTGTACAGAACTATTTTATATTTCATCCATGGACAACTCTGAAATCATCGAGAAATGTCGTCATATATTGCAGTGATAAAGGAGGTTATCTGTATTTGTAGCATCGTAATTCGTTCGTAAACAACATGTGCTGTGCTTAATTGCTGTGTTTTCGTTATTAAAAGATGTTTGTCCTCATACCGAATCTATTTTATCTATAGTGTCAAATTATCTAACGTATCAACTCTTATATTTTCATCATATCATATCTTGTTTTATTATTTCTATGATATCTTATCAACATCAATCCATCCATCTATTAAAGTTGTAATATCCTCTGCTATTAGACCTTTAATATCAAATGCTTTACTAGCAGGTCAATCGAACTATTTCTTCCACCCCGAGAGAAACACATCGCCACAATTTCCAAATATGCCGATTACATGACGTGCGAGACACCAGACCATCGCGTGTCTCTCTGTATCTGTCTCTGTCTCCGTTTCGAAACATTCAGAGGTCAAACCGGAGCTAATGAATACTCTTCATTGTAGAGATTCTGACATGTATTGATGATGGTCAGACTGAGAGGCCACCAGAAATATAATTCCCACACTCCCCCGAGTGAGTGAAAAGACTCCACAGTTAACACACACCAGGTCCTCTGTGGTGACGGGCCGTCCTGAGCGACTGGTCCCCACCACCATGCGCGCCAGTCTGTTTCTCATGTCCTCCAGGCTGTCGGCCAGAGCCAGGATGGCCATGATCTCGCTGGCCACCGCTATGTCGAAGCCGGTCTGCGGAGGGAGAAGAAGAAAATCATTCATGGTGTAAAAACAAACTTCAGGTTGTTGGTCACTGGACACTCAAAATATTGGCAATATTCCCCACAGTCACCAGCCTCATCACATGATCAGGTCATATGAAAACGGTCCAGTTCCAAATGAGACTTTTTGAAAAATGCAATTATTTCACTATGACCTGGTTTCGCTCATTCACGATGTGAATACGCGCGTTGATTCATGCGAGCGGAAGCTTCAAGAGAGAGAGGAGAGAGAAAAGAGAGTGAATGCGCGTTCAGCGGAAGGGTTGTGGACAAAAACCCGAGATATCTCCAATCAGTGGCGAAAGACATAAACCTAACTTTAACCACATCGAAACCAAGTAAAGAATACTACAGTTCTATTCCCACCCGCAACGATAACACCCAGAGGGGTTATAGTGTATCCAGCACTGGAGGAGGGTGGAGATGAGAGGGGGCGCAGGGATGGAATGGAGGCAGAGCGGAGGAACTCTGTGGAGGTAAACGTAAGCATATGCCGAACCCGCTCTGAGGTTGTTCCAGGTGTGTGTGTGTGTGTGTGTGTGTGTGTGTGTGTGTGTGGGCAGGTCATTTTTCTGCTTCTTTAAACATTTGCTTTCACTTAAGCCAGCTTGCTTCCAATTGAGGTGAAGTGTTTATATGTACAGGATTTCATTTAACAGTCATTACTATAGACATGTGGCTGCGTGACTCTCTGGGCTTCATCGCGGTCAGAGGAGAAGGAAACGGGTGTGTTGTTACGGTGAAACCCAAGCGCCGTGACACACGATGCCATTTGAATAATAACAACAATAATAATAATAATGATAATAATAATATCGCGCCCGTGTGAGCGACACCCGAGGAGGAATCCTCTGCAGGGCCATCACTGTTGGGGTCTACTGTTCAGTGGGTGTTACCCACTCGGGACATTTACTGGAGTTTGCTGGGGGCTTGATTGTCTCAGTCAGACTGGTTCACAACGACAGAAAAACCTGCTGAGTCATCACATTTACATGCACTTCAGTCAAGCTGCGGTAATACCATTCCACAAGTCCACACCATTCATAAGAGGACCGCTCTGCTTGTCCAAGCAGAGAGGCACAGGAGGGGGATTCGATCTCCTTTGAACTCAACTCCAATGGGCGACGACGTGACCCCCTCACAGCTTTTTAGTGCTGGTTGACCTATTCAATTACTGATGAAACAATCGCGTTAGCAATGGTACATTACAGGCCAACTGGCACCATGTTGAGCTGGGAACCGGGAAACTCCAGAGCCGTGTCCATTTCCTGCGCGCGTCTCTTTTAGCACATGTGCGCTATTGCACGCCATCGCTAAGTGTTTATCTGAAGACAGATGACACCACTGTTTGATCCATACGTTGGCCTGAATTGTGGCGCATGCACATAAACCCCCGTCCAGTAAGGCTCCCTGATCGATTGTTCACTTGCAGGAGAAATTCAATTATCAATCACATTGACCGGGTGTATTAAGAAATTCAATTCAGCGCAATATTAGTCAGACTAACATGTTTACGTGTGTTTTCAAAATTCTATTTCCAGCACAATAATTGCATTTTCTTGAGCCTGATGTTAAAGGACTGAGCATCTTTCCATGACGGCATCGCCGGTTTTGTGTCAGCGCGGTGACGGGGTTGTCGTCAACGCATTAACCGGCTCACAGCGACTATGACATCATCTTCTGTAAACTCACTGGAGGTTCTCCAGAGTTGTTCAAGGGGCCTTGTGCAGATAAACTCCTATAGCCACCGATTCAAACACTTGCGCTCTGACACCAAGCTGATAATGCCCCTGGAATCTGGAGCCCTGTGCGTGACACAATGTGTGAGGATCTCGTGGATGGACGGACGCCTCGGTCCAAAATAAACAAAAACAAAATCCACACATTTGTAGAAAGGGTCAGCGCTGCATGTACCTCTCTGGTCTGCCCTTTCTCTGTGCTCGCCCGGCCCACCGTGATCTTCCTCAAGAAGCGGTCGTTGGTGTCGACGACTGTGAAGCAGAGAGAGGAGGACATTTTGATTTCCTGGAAAATTTCTCGTTTGGGATTATACGACCTGTCGAACACTGAAGTCATGCCACTTTTCACAGACATCAGAAAAGACGCATGGAAAACATTAAATGTAATTTGATCTGATGCCTTACATACACAGGATTTATGCTTTTAAAGCCCGAGTGGAGCTTCACAGGCTTTCACCCATAAAAGCTGTCAAAGGGAGAAAATCTCATCTCTCATTGTGAGTCGGTGTTGACACGCTGAGAGCACTTCAAAGTTGCCTCACTCAGCACTTTGCAAATTCTTTGATAAAACTATCTAGCACTCGGTTATTGGCTGTGGCGAGCAGCGAGTGAAACCACAGCGGCCTGAACCTTGTCCTCCGACCGGTTTGATGCAGCGAGAGGGGAAAATGAAAAAAACATGGTTTCCTTCAAAAGCGCACGGACGCGCGGTCACGCCCACATAGCATTAGGTGGTAAATGTGTTTTTAATCTGCAGGGTTCGGTCTCTGGAGAGTTCCCATGTGGAGCTGCTGGGGTAAATACCACATCAGTCATCGTAGCATTGGTCGCACAACTTAAAACCCACAGTGTTTCCACTGAGGTATGCCCCCTCTCATACCATTCATCATCCCTTCACCCATACCTGCAACTAACAGCCTAATATGAGCACGGGGACTGAAAGAGTTGTTTTTCTTTGAATTTGTTGATTTTTAAAAAAATGTCTTGTCTTTTATCATTTAATTTTTTAAAAATCCCCAATAAATGAGAATTTAATTATACAATAGAAAATAAAAAAGGGAAATCACGTCTAATTCAGCGGCACATTTGATATTACGCCCTTTAACAAACTCTATTGAGATTGATTAGATTTGTGTGATAGTCATCATTTTGGAATCATCCAAACTTGATTTTGTGCTCTCATATCACTGCCAATCCGTACACTACATCTTTAGCATGTGCATCGCTTCAAATAAATGCATGTAGTCTTTGCATACCACCGATATCACGAGTGGACAGTCTGGGGAACTAGTTTGATTACATTTTACGTGAAATAAGACCAATTCAAATGTCTAATAGTCCCCTTTAATTGAATCAAGCATGGATTGAATATCCCATACTGAAAGAACAATTCTGAGAAATCAAAAAAACAATGCAGAACAACTCCCCATCATGCAATACTAAAGAAATTCAATTGAATTGAATGAATTTGGTTCCTGATCCATTAGCACTAAATGTTGGTCCCAGGTTTATCACAGCAAAACACAAACAATGATCACAGAACAGCTCTTGGACAGAGGTAAAAATCATCACTTACAAAACACTGGCCCATAAAACATAATGTGATAATCCACGTATTTCACGTTTTTAAAATGACTTGGATACGATTTAAGTTTAGAGGGAACATGGAGAATCAAAATATCTCGTGTATCTCATCTTGGTGTGAATTCCTGTTGTTTTTTTTTTTTGAGTTACCTCTCTGCCAGGTGATCTTGGAGGGGTCAAGGTCGAGCCGGACAAAGGCGGTGACTTCCTGTGGCGTGAGGGACGCCGGGTCTGTTTTATCGATGCCAAGACGCTGGAGGTAAGAAAGAAAGAAGATCAATTACTAGAGCGAATTCTATACATTCATTTTACAGTGTCCTTGAATAATCTGACAACCTCTCTATTCTGTTTCAAGTCATAGCATTAGTACTTTCCATGTTATGTCCGTGTTGGCTGTCTGTGCTGCATCATGCAAGCACATAAAAACAAATCGGTTCGATGAAAGTGCTCTCACGACCCCTCTCGAACTCCTTCCAGTAAGAATAATACATATTTTATAATCCTATTAACTGAATCAAACTCCTCAACCTTCTCCTCTGAACATCTCACAAACACATACTTAGTACAGTCATTTCTAGGTATTCTGACTTTACTGATTAACAGAACATAAAATGACATTACAGTGACAGACGGGAACGAGCATAAACAAAAATATGATGGGGAGGAGAGGGAGTCAGGATAACTTCTCTCCGGCCCACTGAGGCCCCCCAGTGGACAGTTTGCTCCATCATCAACCTGAAAACAACATTCCCTTGTGAGTGTGTTGGACCATGGTGACTCTGGCACTGCAAGTGTTTACTTCTTACCCGCAGCCTGGAGACCTGGATGGGTGAAAAGCGTCTGACTCCGTTCACGGAGGGGACCAGTCGGTTGAACAGGGCCTGGGAGGGTCAAGACAAGATGGTTCGGTTTTTGAAGTGCCAGCATTTGAAATGGAATTGTGCCTTGAGGGGGGTTGGGGGGGGGGGGACTATGTGATGTTCCATGGAAACACACAACGATCCAAAATGAGATTACATAGAGACAGAACTGTCTCTGACATAACAGGGAAATAACATTGTAGGGGTGAATACAGAGGCCGGGTAACTGTCTACATAAAAAAAAAAATAGCAAGTGACCTTAATGTGAATCTTTATATGGGCAAATTCTAAAGTTGTAAATACTGAGCAGTCTGGATTGTCACGGCACCAACAGTGATGACCAGGGGAGAAGTTATTCTGAGCCACATCATCGCAAAGTCACCTTGTCCGATTGCGTGGCCTCGTGGAGCATCCTGGCGTCTACGGCCGCAGCCACCAGGTTGTTGGCAGCCGTGATGGCGTGAATGTCGCCCGTCAGATGGAGGTTGAACTAGAAGACAGAAATGGGGGCGGGGCCAAACAAAAAGGAGGGATGAGACAGAGTAAAGCAGGGAGCTCAAATAGCTATGTAGTAGCAGACAGCGCGGATTTGAGAGGCAGACGTGGACGTCACAACTGTCCCCTCGAACCAGGCAGGTGTGTCAAGGTGACCTTCGACCTTTGGGACATAGAATGCATCACTTATTAAATGTGATACTGGTGAAATAGTGTATGAATTTGCAAGTCGATTTTTCTTTATGTATAAACAAGATGCCATCCTCTTTCCGTCAACATCTTAAAGTCAAGGGTGAAACACTGGAATATAAAATAACTTTACTGATGTTTTCATAAGAACATCATGACCTGAGCGAGTCAAATAACCCTTGATCTTTCACCTTCGACTATCAAATTCCAATCAGTTCATCTTTCAAGTCCAATGGAAAGTGTGTGGCAGATGTAATCAAATTCCCTCTGGGCGTCCCTGGAAAAGTCACAATAACACAGGGTCGCCGTGAGCTTGACCTTTAACATCTTTGGCCTTTACAATCCAATCAGTTCCTCACCGAGTTCCTCCGAGTGAACTCTCGCACTAGATTGAGAGAAATTCCCTCAAGGTGTCGCAGATGGATGGACGACCCAAAAACATAATGTGCCGGGTCAGAAACGCTGCGGAAAGATGATAAAACTTTTTTTTTAAAGGAGGCGTTTAAAGGCTGTAAACGTATCGCATGATAAATGGGGACTCAAACAAAGTAGTCATCTGGCGGTTTAGACTGCGTCCCCTCCGTCTTTAAACTAATATTATGCCTCATTCTTTGCTGAGTCGCTCGTTTTACTGGAGGCAACACATTCGTTTTTTACTTGTGCGCAGGGAGAACTTTGGCAGGAGGCTGTCAGAGCGTAGACTGTGTGTCTGCAGCTTTGAACCCCCCTGCCCCCCCCCCTGCCCCCGCTCCCCTCTTTAGGCGTCTTAAGTCACAATGTTATGCCGCAGCTCCTGGGGTTGTGAGTGTGCATATGTGTGTGTGTGTGTGTGTGTGTGTGTGTGTTTTGTGGGAGTCTCTTAACGTCTGGTGTCTTTTGAAGCGAGCGCCGGTGCTGGTGGGGAGCGCGGCGAGTGCGTCTGTGTGTCTTACCTCCTCCATAGGAATGACCTGGGCATATCCCCCTCCTGCAGCTCCCCCTAGGCACAAAGGAGCGGTAGCGCAGTCAGAGGCAGACAACAGGGGCAGGGACAACACAAAGGAGGAATGCGGCGCGCTGGACTCTGAGTGAACCGCTCCACCCACGGCACGTAATACCGCGGGGTATAAAACGCTGGGCTCACACTGACAAAGATAGCTTATCACGCGGTTATTGATGCATTCCTCATTTCTGCCGCCGCTGCCGCCGCTGCTTCGGGGGCGCCAGTCTCTGGCCTTGTCCGGGACGCCCTCCGCGTATTCGCCAGGAAGCAAAACAACATTCGGGGATTCTTTCTGCTATTTCAAGCTGCTGGACATCCCTTCAATCGTGGATTAAAACTCGGACAAAGAAGATCGTGTTTTCATCCTTATAAACAAGATTATACTAAAAGGGTTTTCCATGGGACTTGGAGGGAGGATGTGGTGTGGGTCAGAAGACTATTAGAGTTTGGGGGGTGGATCTAGTTCAGGGGGCCGATACAGCGGGTTTTCCACTGTCCTTTACAGCATTTGTTTACATTTTCACACCCCCCCCACCCCAGGGAATATTTCGTGGATCTTAAAGGGATCTTTTAGGGAGACTCTTGGGCATTGGGGGCCATACGATGTCCACTAAGTGCCACTGCAGTTGAAATTGTTGTTTTCTTGAGGGATTTCAAGAGATGACTGTGACTATTAGAAATGACTCGATTGTATTATTAACAGCCAATAGAGAGGCGTAGAACTCTGCGGACAGGATGTGGTATAAGTATAAATAGCTGACCTTTAACCCCGAATGTGGGTCCCTGGGAAGGCTGCCGGAGACAGGCGAAGGAGTTGAGCTTCAGATGAGCAGACAGGGCCTGGACGAGGCCGATGGTCACCGTGCTTTTACCTTCACCGAGTGGGGTGGGAGTTATACTGCGAGTGTGGAATATAGAATAAGAAATGAATCACAATGTTTGTAAAGAAAAAAAAAAAACACAGATAAAGATGTAGAAGGACAGATCACAAGATTCAAGAGCATCTGAGGATGATGACTGATGGTAAAACCTGGAGATACTTGAAGGGAGGTGTCAGAAAATGGCTCATTTATAAGCACTGCCGCGAGTGTGTGCCGCCAACTCGAGCAACGGAGGAGCAACGGGAGGAAACTCTGCAGATCACCGCGTCACGCTCACCCAGCAACGATGACATATTTCCCATCGGGCTGTGCATGAAGTCGGTCCAACAGTGAGAGTCGGACCTTGGCCTTGTTCCTGCCGTAGGCCTCCAGCTCCTCGGGCAACAGGCCCACCTCCTCTGCCAGCTGGTTCACTGGTTTGGGCGTCTGAGCTCTGGAGATCTCGATATCACTAACAGGCAGAGAGAAGGTGACACATGAATCAGACGTAAGTGTCACATAACAACACAGACGGAGTCCCAGCACAGGTGGTAGCGATACCTTGGCACCGGTGTCAGCTGCTGCAGTTTGAGGCTTCGCAGGCGCCAGGGTTGGTACTGCTGCTCCTGGATCCACCGGCGGCAACTATGCACCACGTTCTGGTCAACAAGGAGAGGAAACAGTGAGAGCAATGAGGAGGAGTGACAAAGACAAGACGTACGAAGCAAACGGGAGATAGGGATGAACACGCACCTGTGTTCTGTACGCTGCTGCGAGGTGCCATAGCTCAGACTTGGAGGGTGTCTCAGCAGCATATCCATCTAGAGGGAGACAGTTTGATGGATGCACATGTTGAGAAGAAGTATGAGAAAAACACACAGTTCATATGAGTCTACATTCAAAGGGTGAAGCTGCAAAGTTCAAACAGTCATGGGTGTGATACCAAGGCTTTGATACTGTGCCTTACCTACGAAGAATGACATATTATGAAGTATCTAAAAACGATACCTGGATCACAGCAAATGACGGCAGCCCCCGGCCGGAGCATGGTGGGTGGTACATCCATGTTTCTTGCGCCAATCAGGACAACAGCATCGGCCTGCATCAACTAAAGTACAGACAAGGATTGAAAAAGGATGTATACGAGAGTAGATACAAAGGTGAAAAATGTGTTTGTTTTGTAAATAAACGTATATTATGAGGAGTTAACCTGAAAAAACAAATAAAAATAGTGCATTTATGCACGTATATCTTTCAATTAGTGAAACTAGGAACATGCAATTTGAAGTGACTGCATGACAATGCAGACACTGCCCTCATGTGGTCAACCCATCAAACTACACATCACTGCACTAAAGTCAGAGTGAGAGAATATTGCCTGCAGATGGAAGAGTATGTTTCATAAAAGCAAGGAAAGTGAGAAATGAAAGTGGTAATTCAATACATGATGAAGCTAACATGCACAAATGCATGAGCGCACACACACACACACACACACACCTGTCTCTGTAGGGTTCTGGAGCTCCAGTTGATCTTGAGAGCGGCCATCTCACTTTTTTCTATGAGGAACTGCAGGGATGACAACAAAGGTCCTTCACCTCCGACCAGCAACACAGTTTTTCCTTCCAATGGAGCATCTGCAGAAGTGATTTATCATTAGGACATAAAGTTTCATACTTTAGACACATGACCATTCAGATGCCGACAGGTGAGTCGTGTATAGTTTGTATCGTTGCACAAACTCACCGTGTTTCTCCAGCTGATCCACGACAGCGCGAGCCACAGGCGACACGAAGCCTTTACTCAAATCTCCACGAACCAAACGGCCCATATTCAAATCTGTTATTCTATGGCGGGACAAAGACAAATGGTGTTTCAAAACACAATACAAAATGCTAATATGAAACATAAAATATATTGTATCTATCGGAACAAATGATTGGAGGAATGCGCTTTGCACATCCTGTCCTCCGGTGACCCACTTCTCTTCCGATTGGTGATGATGATGAAGGGTGTCCTGCTAATTTACTCATTCACATGTCAGCTGAAGACGCACGCGTGACGCTTTACTTTGTCTTAATTCTCTGCAGGCCTTTTTGATTTGGCCAGAAATCAGAGGCACCACGGTAGGAAATTCATTTAACTCCGTTCGCAGGGAGAATCGTGCACTGTGGATGTGCAGTATCCAGCTGGGCTGATGTACACTGAAGGACCCATGGCAACTTTCATGGCAGAAAATGCAGGTACTTTTACAATATGAACCATGTGGGGGTGATCAACAATAGGAGACGCTCTTTATATACTTTGGGGCTGACAGGTCCAAGTAGTGACACAAATCAAAATGAAAGATCCCCCATAAAAGATCAATTACCCGTCTATGTCCTTTTCTGGTTTAAGGGTGTCGAGCACTCGACTGGAGAGCAGAGTCGGGGGAAGGTGGAGGTAGATGCCATGCACCCTGGGGTCCTCGTTGAGCTTTAGCACCTCCTCTATGATCTGTGTGCACAGGAAACAAAAGTAAACGAGAGGACAGTAGAGAGAGCATCTGCACCTTCAGATTTTACAAGTCCCTGCTGGTGACTGGGCAAAGAGAAAAGACCGATATACGCAATGAGGAATCAAAAAAAAAGGGGGGGGGGTCGATGAGAAGAGAGAAGATGAGCAGAAGTAGAGCAGTGGAGCATCGAAGGCCTCCTGAGGGCAGGCGGCAGTGTGATGTAAATCCTCAACTGTCAGCCAAGCTATTTCCTCGGGTGAGGGGGGCCGGGGGTCTCCACTTTCAGTGAGTATCAAGAGTCACACTTCCAGCTGGGCAGACAAGAGCCACAGCTGAGAGGGAGAGTGAATCCCAGTTACTTAATGTAGAAAACAACGTGACATAGATGAGGGGGGGTTCGCGATGAAAACTGAGCGTTGAAAAACTTGGGGGGGAAATGAGGACTGGAGCACAACGACATAAGAGCTCACGTCTGGGTTCAGCTTGGCACGACAAAAGTGATGTCATTTCCATTGACAAATGAACCCAGGGAGGGGCATCTCGTGCACAAACACGCAGATGTGAGGGTGCGTCACTTGAACTTACTTCATCCTCACTGCACTGCTCCGACAGGCAAATCTGAGTGATGTTCAAGCCGACCTGTGGATGAGACAATCGGATTTTAGCGTGGATTCAAAACCAAATAGGTCACGGGAAAAGACAGCGGAGATGAGAGATATTTACCTTTCCCGCCATTTTCTTGTTGATCCCCAACAAACTGTCATCGTCGCCGGCCTTTAACGTCAAATAAGCACGATGAGAATTCAGTTCGAGTGGAGAAACTCGCAGAGCTAAACTCTCTTTATACGTTCCTTTAAATTTGAGGTAGGTGAAACCCACCAAATGACTTAAACCCATTTATTTTCTGTATATATAAATAGAAACCAAATGTGGAGCTTCTGTTTGGTCTTTAAATACCTGTATAATTGCTAACAAAGGCTGGATTGAGGGATTCCTCCTCTGCAGAGCCGCCAGCGCCTCCTTGCTGCTCCCGACCACTTCACTGTAAAAGTGGGGAAATAGTTTGGTTGGCATTGAACTACTGTATTTAGGGAGCTTCGCACACGGTCTTAAAATAGATTGAAGTCGAACAAGTACACGTTAGGGTCAAAGGGCAAACACAGAGACACATTATATACAAGTGTGCAGGCATGTCATTCAAATGCATCTATTTAAATACTATACTATTCTGACTACGCTGTTCGATCCTAATACGAAATAGATCAACGGCAGATCTACACAACTGGACAACTATTCAACTATGTGATCAGTAGTTAAGCAACTGATGTGGAAATTAAAGGTACAGTGTGTGGGATTTGACATAGACGAAGAGGCAAAGTTACAACTGAATACGCCTGACCCTTCCATGCAGAGAATGCAGTATAAGTGTCCACTGATCTAATTAAAGGTCCAACGTGTACACTTTACTGCAACCTGGTGGTGAGGATGGAAGTTGCAACTCATCTCACTCTGGACTTGTTGGCCTTCTACCAGTTGCTCTAAGTTATCAATGGAAGTCAAAGGATGTTTATTTTGTCCATTCAAGGCTATGGTAAGAACATGGTGGCCTCTGTAGACAGAGGTCCCACTCCTGATGCAAGCATACTTCTAAAATAACAACATTCACTTGATTATACATTTATCATACGTCCCCATTAGCATTTCGTTTTCCATTCTTGTGGGTGACATTTGAAATCATCTCAATCGAAATTTTACACATTAGACCTTTAAATCCAAAAACATGCAGTATCTGATATCTGTTTCGACACATTTAGTGATATTAGTGGTGTTAATACGTCGAATAACGTTGCAGCATCATTCAAAGACGTTCTGTTGTCGTGTGGTTGGCAACGAGTTAGAAAAGTTACATCAGCTGGAGACCCTCAGGTCTTAACCAGGTACGCGTGCACTGCTGGCCGGTTACCAACAGCCACAGACGCCGGGGAAACAGGAAGTAACACAACATTACCATTTTAACCAAAATACCCATCCGTTGTGCTTTATTTCTTTCATTTGACCACAAATAAACAACAAAAGGTAAACAATGACATATGTTTCAAAGCAGATACGTAAGGTCTTACCTCAAGGAACTATCGCCCTCAGACCCATCTCCCCCCCGGTGCTTCTTCCCGTACTCGAAGGCCACTTTGGGGCTGATGCCTCCGCCACTGCCGCCGCTCGCCGCCCGGAGGATCTGCCCGCTACCGATGGGACCAACCGGTAGGCATCTCTGCGACAAACCGCCAACCCTTCTTCCTGGATGTAAGCGGAGACTTACACAAGCTCGGCCGAGTGTAGACAACTTCATATCCGTATATTTGACGTTTAATTGTTTGTTATTAATGAATTGATACGGAGTTTGACTCAGTTCGCGTTATATCCTCTTGCCGGTGCCGGTGAGTTCAGACTCCGGGTGAAACAAGAGACGTTGAAGTGGGGATGGGTCCTATTATTACTTCACGGACTGTCGGAAATGTGACAATCCAAAGGGCTGCCGCATTACAATGTCCCCTTCATATACCTACGTCAAATTAATGCGACGCAAACACCGCAAATATACATAACATAATTATACATCACATGTATTGTACAAATTATTGTTTTCTGTGCTTGCGAGTGGCTCTTTCATTCATGCAGCAGGAGCAGGAACATTATTATGAGGATAATGTGAATGGAACCTGCAACTTCACCACTAGATGATGCTAAATTCAACATATTGTCCCTTTCAGATTACTTTTATAGACTCTTGGTGATGTTCTCTTTATTTGTGAAGTACCTAGCAACTTTTTAATTAAGCTCAATCTACAGTGATATATCTTAGACTGTAATCTCCAGCTATGTTATTGACTAATGTCCTTGCTGATCACCTGGAAACACAACAAAACATATTCCATATTAAATAGCATTCCATAATGTTTGCAAGTGGTCTTTTCCTTTTTTGAACAGGCCCGTGGGAATATCATGGGAGGATAGAACTCGCAAATCCAAGGTGCACATGAAGGCATCATTATCTCAAGAGGAAATCTGCTCTCAACCCAGAGAACGCATGCTTTCACGTGTTGCATTGACATGGAGGGGGTGGGGACGTGGGGGTGGGGGCTCGGGGGGGTTAACTGACCACATGGGTTTGGAAAGGGTTTGGAAACTACGGCCTATATTGAGTGTGACCCTCGCCCCCTGACCTCATCCTGCGTCCCACTGTGAATGAATGGAGAATATGACAATTCAGCATTATTCCCGATATACTTCCCCCAAACAGTCAAATGAGACCAGATAATCTCATGTGTTCCATTTAATATCATTCAGATAAATGAGACAGACAGGGGCCCTACATTGACTTTGATGGGATGTTTTTCTTTGTATGTTTTGAGAATCTGAGGTCATATGGGATTTCATGATCAAACATTTTGGTACAAATGATTCAGGTACAAATTAACTGTAATCGAAAGGAATGGTATATAAAACCACTGTGCTTCAGATAAAGGTCCACTGTGTCAGACAGAGGTGAAAGGAATCTATTGGCTGATGCTTGATGATGTTCCTAAATAAAAATATTATTTCCATTCTCATAGAATTACTTCTTATATTTATCTCGTTTTTTGTTTTGTTTTGTTGCTTTTGTACGTTTCTTTCTTATCACGGTTGGAGTTTATATGTTTTTCATTTTCACAAAGACATTGAATTAAGTAATGTTTTAGCATTTATAATATTCTAAATTTTTACCCTACCTACATTTACAAAAAAAGCTTTTTGAATGTAAATGTATTCCTACTAATAATAATAACAACTAATAATCAGTATCAGTGTGGGTACCCGGAAAAAACAATATAGGTCAACGCCTAGAGAGATTGGGTGGGCGTGGCTGAGGAAACCATGACGTCATCGCACCCTCGACAGGTATCACTGCCATCAAAACTCAGTCATCAAATTCTGGTGCCTTTCGCAAAAAGAAAACTCATAGAAACTGTTGTCATCGTTATGAATCCAACCCCCATCGCCCCACCGTGTCCCCTGCTGGTCAAAGGGGGTGGTTACACCCGCCATTCACTCACCTGATGTAACACACACACACACACACACACACACACACACACACACACACACACACACACACACACACACACACACACACACACACACACACACACACACATTTCAGTCAGTCCCTGACATGCACCGTCACCGTGAGGCCAAACTGACCGGGCCTCATTCCTGAAGTCACATCACCAACTCCACCCTCCCAGGTGAGCGCCACCTTCAGTTGTCAACATCGGCAGCTGCCACAGTCACAGCCAGGAGCGGTCCGAGCTGGAGGGATGGTGCCGTGGCACTGCGGGCACCTCGCAACAAAGGTTTGATTCTCTGGGGACGTCAGAGCAACACAGGTAATACCATATGTTCATTCATTTGGGTGAAACATGTTCTATTTTAATGGATTGTTTAAATAGTTTTGAAGCCTAAAAGTTACACACAACATACCTGGGTATTGCATGTTACTGTTTACCTGAACATATTTTGGCTTTAACAGTAAATCAGTGTCAAATCAAGTGTTTGGAACAATGTAAACATGTATATGAAGATTTCAGCATGAGGACGAGGACTTAACCCAACACAGATGAGAATATTGGACATCATTCTGTTCATTATTATTGTTGTCTTTGTTCAGTGTAACTGGCAAAATAAAGTGAATATTTTCTATATTTTAATGCCTAATGTTAAATTCACCATACCTGGATTTTGCTTCATAAAGTTAACTTTGAAAGAATGAAGCAGTGAAACAAAGTTGTTGTAAAATCATGTGCTGGAACTTTAATAAAATAAAATAAAAAAATCTATACACAATATAATTTCATAAACATATGTACAATTCTTGATATTTTGCTTTAGTACAAGGTTCATGACTTTTCATAACACACACGAGATCATGTGAGATTTGATTCTTTATGACTGAATGAGTTTCTAGTCAAAACTACTCTGAAAAGTTACTGTATTTCTGTTTATACAAAGCTAACACTCCACATTATGGCCTGTTGAAATTCAAATGTAAATGCGCTAACTATGAAATTTAATGTTTTCTTTAACAAAGGTGAAATGGAATATTGTAAATATCCACAGTTCATCCGGAAAATACCACGGAATGAGCTTTTAATCATTGACCTTAGCTGCCATTACCACTATTTTCAGTTGAAGGTGGCCATCTTGTAAAGCCCCTTGGCTTCACTTGGAAAATGAGTTGTTGTTGCTTTGTCCAAGACATTCCCCAATGTTACATTTATACATTATCTGATGCAAAGGTTTAGAATCGGTGTCTTGGTGAAGACGTCAGAGAGATCTTAAGTTAAAGGAACTAGTTTGGTGAGATGCAACACCTTCCACTATTCACAGCAGAACCTGTTGAGCCGGTGATGATGGGTACTGGGCGGCTCATGCTCGTGTGCGAAGGAAGGAGGAAAAAAGTATTTTTAAACAGGCATGACGACTTCAGTCAGACATGGATGCCTTTAAGCATGTAAACAAGGTAATTGTTTTTGGTTGGTTTGGTCACTATTTTGATTTTCTTTTTTGGGGGGGGTCATGTAAACAAAAGTGAAATGAAAATCCAAACCAAACAACAACAAAAATTTCAAGGGACACTATGGATGATTTTGAGACATCTAGTGGTGAAGTTGGGTGTTGCAGCAAAACACTCCCCTTCCTTTCTGGTGATGTAGGAGAACACATGGTGGCGTCCGGTTATCACTAAAGTTTGTCCGCTCGAGAATACATCCGGGTTCAAAATGGCCACCTCCATGGGGCGGCTCCATTCCCTGTAAAAAAAAAAAAAAAGGAAAAAAAAGGAGGGTCATTGAAGATGAATGAAAACAACTTGTGCATATAGGGATGATTTCATTCAAATTGTACACACCGCACCTTTAACACCCTCTCTTGATCTCCAGCTGAACCATGAGGGACCGACTCAGCCACCTCCAGGAAGTGTCCAATGGCCACGTGGAGCAGATGGAGTACGCCGAGTCCAGCGCCTCCGACACCTTCAGCAACGTGGACCTGGAGGAGGAGCTCCCCCACGAGGCCGTGGTGTTCGACAACAGCCCGGCGCTGGCCGAGGTCTTCGCCCAGTCGCAGGAGGTCCACAAGGACGTGCAGCTCATCCGCCTGGAGGTCAAGAGGCTCCGCGAGCAGAACGCCCGCATGCTGCAGGGCACCACCACCATGAGCATCATCAAGAGGGACTCCAACGCCATCGGCGCCGACATCAAGTCCCGGGCGGAGAGCGTGCTGGGGCGGCTGAAGGACATGGACGGCACGGCGCACAAGCTGGAGGAGATCCACGGCTCCGACTCCGCCGTCTCGCGCATCGCCCGCACCCAGTACGCCTGCCTCAGCAACGGGTTCCGCGACGCCATGTTCGACTACAACGAGGCGGAGATGAGCCACCGGGAGAACTGCAAGACCCAGATCCAGAGGCAGATGGAGATCGTGGGGCGCGACGTGACGGGCGAGGAGGTGGAGGAGATGATCGAGACGGGCCAGTGGAACATCTTCACCGACAACATCGTGAGCGAGGGGAAGACGGCCCGCTCCGCGCTGTCCCAGATCGAGAAGCGGCACCAGGAGCTGGTGGACCTGGAGAACCGCGTCCAGGGCATCCACGAGATCTTCCTGGACATCGCGCTGCTGGTGGAGGAGCAGGGCCCCATGATGGACGCCATCCAGACCAACGTGCAGAAGACCGACGCCCACATACAGGACTGCCTGGTCAAGCTGGCCAAGGCCAAGAGACACAACCAGAACAACCCCTTCAGGAAGATGTTCTGCAGCTGCTTCCCCTGCGTCGACTAACGAGCACGGGCGGACGGAACCGAGCTGCAGAAAACGTACATTGGTTCAGCCCTCATCTATCGGGGAACCAACCACGGTCAGGTCAAAGGTCAAAGGTCACGACGTGTCAGTAAATGAAGTTGCGGTTGCCATCAAAGGAGAAGACGCTGTTTTGCGAATTGTAAAAGATGCTTCGATCACGTTTTCAAACGATGAAAGTTCCGGGATGTCGCCTCATGTTGTGTAGAGATCACACTGTGTACATAATCTCCTCACTGCCTTTTAAGGACGTAATGTATGATATCTTATTTTGTCGTCTTTACACATGCTGAGTATTTAACATAAACAATTGTCTAAAAACCCAATTTGAGTCCAGGTTTTGTTCTTTGTCGACTTCTACCTAAAGAGAGAAAGAAAAAAACTACAGTTTATTTACAAAAGGGAAATTCATTTTTGTCTATATGTTTCTAGGAGTGTACCCATGCAAGGAACAGTGGCACAAGATGATGAGTGACAATGTAAACGATATATTTGCGCATTAGTGTAAGAAAGAATAAAGGTCGAGTGCACAAACTGTAAGTGAAATGGATTCTATTGGCAGCGATGTCATAGAAACTGAACTTGAATGGAGATCGGGTCAGGTCCTCTCTGCTGAGGTCGCCATTTTGCTCCACCATGATTTGAAATTGCAGCAAAATGTTTCATCCTCAATCACTGGGCCGCACTTTAACACCACCACTGACTTTGTCTCACTTCCTCCATCCGGCCCCTGACAGGAGAGGCCATGTTTCTTTAAGAGGAAGTGCTGAGCCATTTTTCAGTGGGAGGGCCCATGTGTGACACCAGGGTAGAGGGGGCGGCAGTCACACTTAGTGAACAAACACACACACACACACACACACACACACACACATCAGAGTCTTTAAAAGGACGCTTTGCTGAGCAGCGTGGATGAAAGACACTGAGTGGTTTAATATAGCTGGAGTCAGACACAGCAGGTAAGATACTTTTAATATGGGAATTGAACAGTGACAAGAGTGATTGAGTGTGGTGCAGTCGAGGTGAAGCACCTGGATGCAAGTGGGTAATTAATGGGACTGAACGTCAGACAATGAGGAATCAGGACTTTTCATTCACTTTTCATGTATTCTTGTTTATTTATGTTTTTATTGACCATAATGTGAAATAAGGAAATACTTTTCTCTGTACATACTGAGCCTGTATGACGGTATCAATAGGGTAAGTTGAGGAATTCTAAATTACAGCATGATAATGTAAATGCACCAAGATTGACACATAAACACACACATATGTATATGTATGTGTATGTGTATGTATATATATATATATATATATATATATATATATATTCTACCATAACTGTGTAAGACGGTGTCTTCCTTGTTCCTGGTTGAAATAATGACATTCCACTAAGCTCAGACTCCACTGTTGTTTTCCACAAAAGAAAGAAAAACCTGTTAGAGGTCAAACTGACCGACAACCATGTTCATTAGTGTGTTGAGTTATGCAACAGACACGTGTATGTGCATCTAAAAAAAGGGATAATTTAAAGGTTCAGTATGTGAGGTTTAGAACAACATTACCTTCATTTGATACATTTATAATTGTTTTCATCTTTATTGAACATTTGCCCTTAAATGCAACATTTAATACAGAATACGGGAATGGAGTGTAAATAAACATCGACATGTGACATGTTTGCATGTAAATTGAGCAGAAATGATCATTTAATTGTCAACTTTGGCACATTTTTATCAGCTGTTTTGCAGATTTTATTTTCAATTCTTCTTAAATCGCTGTGCACATGTTCCCAGGAGGTTTAATTCACACTTCATTTTCATATCAAATCCTGTAACTCTGGTGCAAGAGCTGCAGCTAATCCATGTTTTTGTGTGTTGTTTATCTCTCAGGCACAATGCGGGACATGTTGGACAGGCTGAAGACCTTTCGTGAGGAGCAGCTGGATCAGGAGGAGGAGGACGACGACAGCGAGCCGGAGTGTGATGAAGGCAAGGTGGCGCTGCCCCAACAGGCGATGCTTTTCGAGGACTCCTCGGCGATGGATGACATCCTGAAGGAGGCCCACTCCATCCGCAAGGAGATCTCCTCCCTCCACTCAGAGGTGAAGCGCCTCTGTGCAGCCAATGAGCGCTTCGGGACCTCGACCCGGCGCCTCACCCTCATCAAGAAGGACTCGGACTCCATCGCCAGGGGGGTCCAGCAGCGCGGGGAGGCCCTGTACACCCGGCTGCAGGCTCTGGGTGAAGAGAGCAGCCGGCTGGAGGAGAAGGAGGGCCACCACTCTGCCGTCAGCCGCATCGCCCGCGCTCAGTACGACACGCTGACCCGGGCCTTCCACGCCGCCATGAGGGACTACTCCAAGGCCGAGGAGCTGCAGAGGAGCGCGTGCCGGAGGAGGATCAAGCGCCAGGCCTCCATCATGGGCAGCGAGGTCACCGACGGGCAGCTGGACGAGCTGGTGGACAAAGGCGGGGCGGGATGGGCCGAGCTGTCCCAGAGTCTGCAGACGCAGCAGGGCGGGCGCTCCAGCCGCTGGGCCCTGAGCGAGATCCAGGGCCGCCACAAGGAGCTGGTGGAGCTGGAGGCCCGGCTGAGGGAGGTCCACCAGCTCTTCCTGGACATGGCCATGCTGGTGGAGGAGCAGGGGCACATGATCAACAACATTGAGAGCAACGTGTGCAGCGCCCGGGATTATGTCGAGAAGGTCAACGTTCACGTCAAGAAGGCCTTACAGTACAAGAGGAAGAATCCTTTTTACCACTTCTGTCCCTGTCTACCCTGCTGCAGGCAAAACAAATCATTTTAGAGCTGGTTTTGACTGGTTTTATGAATGGTTTAAAGCCAAAATAAATATGTTTGGTTATTTAAAAATGAAGGTATAGCTGAGAATGGTGTTTAAATGCTTTTAATATGGAAAATCTGGCTTTAAAAGGTGCAGTGTGTGAGATTTAAGTGAGAATTAATGTAATAGGAGAAACTTAAAGTAAAAAAAAAAAGGACATCATAGTGATGTTTACTTTTGTTTTATAACATTATCATTCATATTGCTGTTTTTATTATGATAACCATTGAAAGATATTCAAGTTGACCTTTGGATGGCACTGAACCATTATCTTATACAATGTTTGGATTTTTGGTTTCATTTTATGGACTGTAAAAAAAACCCAGGGAAGTAATAAATATGTACGAGTTTGAGAGATGTTTACATTTTAACAGTCTGTTGGTTTATTCGAGTTGAGTATGTCCGCAGGTCACTGATATGTGAAATAAATTGTCATCTTCAAAGCCAGTTTGAGTTAATTGGGTCATGTGGGGGAGAGGTTCACATGAAATTCAGATTAATTAGATTCATGAGAAAACCTCCGGCGGGATTTCCTATAAAGGTAAAGTGTGGAAAATGATTAAAGTCGTAACTTGGGCTGGAATTCCTAAGGTTCAAACAGAAATCTTGACCAGGACAGTTCTTAACAAAGTAACATAGAGAACCTTGAGTCATACAATTTTAAACGTGTATAATGTAAATTTAAGGTGAAATTATTTTCATGTTTACCATCTGAAATTCAATATCATACAGACTTATGACATGTGTCATAATTGGAATTAACAAACTGTCTTCACTACCATAGAATTGGCACTTTGTTTACATCAGACTAGATCCTCACCTCGGAGGCAGCCATTTTGCACCACCTTGTTTTACCAAGTGTCCCTTTAATATTTTGTTTCTATATCTGTACCATTAACTACTTCCCCAATACTTGGATTGACTTTATTTGATAATGTTGCAGTATATCTGTATACTTGCATATGAACAACACACAAAAGTATTAAAGAACATGGGAATACAGTCAAAGTAAACATTCATACTTAAAATATTTATATATCAGAAATAATAAAATGTCGGTTTTGAATTTTAGAATTTGATACAATTTATTCATTAGCCGGTTACCCTTTGAGGTTGCGGTGGTGTTTGTGTTGTGGATTCACTTTCGGTTCTTCCATATTTAGGAAGGTGGAAGAGATAACCAGATGCTTCTGGAAGTGTCGCTGAGCCGCGTTATGTTCGCTCCAAGTTGTGTTAGCCTCCAGTTAGCATGCGAGCCCTAGTTGCCACTTCTTCCACCTCCATAGCGTTAGCTCTTTTCCCAGCGGTGTGGTTAGCGATAGATACTCCGAGGGGTTTCTCAAACTAACTCAGCGAAGATTTCGTGTCGGGTATGACCTTTTTTAATTTTATAGATGCAGCGAGTTTTCTCTGGCGGTTGTTTTCATGATTAGTTATATCGTTAGCATGTCAGATTCGGTGCTACTGCTCAAGTTAGCATGAAGCTGGAATTACGGTTCTGGCACCGTAGTAGTTCTGATGACGCGTCGCTCATAATATCCGGGGAAGATTAAAAAACAGCCTAGCGTGCAGGTTTCCTTGCAGCTAGACGAAAAAGTGAAAAAAACTTGAAAGTTAGTAGTTGTTTTTGTGGGTATTTGATGAAGTCGAGAGGAAGCAATGTTAGCCGCGTTACCAGGATGGCCGAGTGGTTAAGGCGTTGGACTTAAGATCCAATGGACATATGTCCGCGTGGGTTCGAACCCCACTCCTGGTAGTCTGAATCTTTTGATATCGGTTCTGTTGTTACACATCAAGAGAGGCAACAGATAGTAGAGCGTGACATTGGTAATTAATGGATCGAAAACAAACACATGCTTATACGAGTAAGTGCTCGTACATGATAACGTCTGCTGTACCTTATCTTATTCTGTAGAGGTCCCAGTGTCACCTCATCCAGTCATCAAAGGATCTTTAGCAAATTGCAGAAAAAGATGAACATTCCTTCAAGTCATACGAGAAGCTGATTATTTAAATTGTTTGTGATCAGACAAAAATGTAGGACAGAACAGCTGTAGAAAATGAATGTGCAAACGTCAGCATGACATTTATATCTTAATGTCTCCACACCTTTTTTTTTAAACGAGGTTTGACTCAGAGGTTTGACGTGTGCAATATCCACAAAACAATAGCACAAAGGGTCTGACTACAAAAGAGAAAGCGACTAATATGACAGGTGTCTGCCAAACAAAAGGAACAAGCTGCACCCCTTTGATGACGTGTGTTAAAGAGACGTAAACAAGAGTCAGACATGAATTTATTCCTCCTCATCTCCCGACTTCACTCCCAATGTGTAAGGCAGGTGGTGGTTGACGGGTCGAATACCACACTTGAGACCTCTTGATCAATTCAAAGTTTCGGATCTGGTTCTGCTTGTGTACAAACTCTGCAGGTTGTCCGATAGGATCAGAATGTCGAGACAATGATACCATCTTGACACACAGATGCCACCCATTTATTTTCCATGTGTGAATGTGAATTTGTAAATGTGGTCTCTAAAAGACAAACAATGTGAAATGTTGAATATATACAAACACGAAGAGGCACTAAACAATCTGAGAAATTTGCTGATGTGAGTTAGTGTAAATTCGAATTCAAAACGTATAGAAACTGAATAGAATTTGATTAGATGAGGTTAAAGTCATCATAAAACGACTGTGTCACACCAATTCAACATTGTTATTATTTATATAGTTGTTATTGTTATCATTAAGTGAGCTTTTGTGATGATGTTTTCCTTTGTTTAGAATAGTTTAGTTGTAATTGCAACGTTTGGACAGAAGAGGGCACTGTGAGCCATCTTTAGATTTCCCTGCTCCTGTCGGCGTTGATACCCGGTCATCTGTGCACAAAGTAAACACAGCTCGCCCAAAAGTAGCTCACACAAACACATGTGGCACAAAAGTCACTTCGACGAAAAAAGAAAAACTTTGTTAACTTATTAAAAATAGACTGTAGGATGTTTGATCTGTGTAAATATGTCGTCAAACTTTGTCTTTTTACCACCATTTTTTAAGTGTGTTTTATATGTAACAAATATACATATATACATACAACAGACACTCAGTCATACTTACATACTCACACGTACTTTGCATCAATATAAAAGGACATTTCTAAGTTACAAAAATAATAAAAATGACATATAAATTGGCAGATGCTCCCAAATAAGGGAAATAAAGATTTCTAAGTCAAATTCCCCCTCTCCGTAACGTTCAACAGGGGTTCCCATAGGGTGAAAGAAGTCTTTGCGCTCGCCTTTAGCCATGTATGTTAGTCTCTCCACACCAACAGAGCTCGCCAGCTCCAGAGTCCACATCCGTAACGACAGTGGTCCCATAGTTTTCCAGCAGCTCTCCGAGCCCGAGGAAGTCCAAAGTCAGCATCGTTTGGCCTTGAAAGGCACCGCCGTGGTATCCAACGTGTCGGACAAACTACCCAATAACATCCCCCCAGAATGGCCCGCCTTTTTGCCACCACCAAACAAAGATGCCGTCACTCGATAGGTGTCAGAGGCTCCAGAGAGAGAAGCACCCGGTGAAATGGAGCTGCTTCTTCCAAGCTGCGCGAGGAGCTTCCACAAAGGAACCCTGACAACCGAGAAGAGGGCGGGAGAGGGATGAGGGCTCTCAATGCAAGATCAACATCGCTGCATCCCGAAAGCTGCACCGTCTCTTGCCCCCAGTGGGCCTTCGTCTTTTATCCCCGAGTCCCACCACCACTCAGGTCCGGGAGGAATGGTCTTTAAAAATAAATAAATAAATAAAATAAATAAATAAAAGAAGCTTTTCAAGGCCACACATTGTACGGTGTAATAAAACAAAACCTGAGACCAAAGCTTAGGTAGAAGGGATTTACGATGGTGATAACGGCTGTATTTATTGTTATCGTTGTTTTTTTTTATTGTTACTGTTGTTTTTTTATGGTGCAGTTTCACCTCCGCTGCTCTCAGATTTTAACTGCGTTTTAAACTGTGTTGTTTTCATTTGTTTTGTATGAAATGTCTCAATGAAAGGAGCTAATTGCAATACACAACTTCTTTCTTGTCCTGTCAAAAAATCTGATAACAACAAGATAAGATGAATTGTATTTTTTTTTATTAGTCTATAATTTATAATGTATGAGTCTATAATCACCTGAATGTACAAGTTGTTGTTGTCATTACCCTAGAATGGGGAGGGCGCCATCTTGCACCACCATGTTCTTACAGTAGCCCAGAATGGACAAAATAAACAAATTGAATTCTAATGATAGCTGAAGACTATTGTGTGCTACATGCAAGCATTCACACATATGATATGCACATGTAATAGTATCTAGAACATTTATAAAAATCATTTATCTTTTTATTCCAATCCTGACCTTGACCCCCACCAGCTTCCGTCATTCCAGTGAATAAGAGACTTTCCCATAATGTTACAATAAAACACTTGGCCCACACTGAATAGTCTGAAGGTGCCTTTATGTGGAAAACCTTCTCAGACCCCTCCTGCTAATTAACGCAGCAGCAGTTCCACGCTCAAACTTTCTCTTTTTCTTTTCCCTGTGGGAATCACTGGCTTGGCTGCTGCTACGTCACGTGACGCCCACCGCGCCATGTTTCCATGTCCGCGTCAGGAAGGAAAACTTTTACAGCCACAGCGAGAGCAAGTATCAAGGTACCGGGAGGGAGAGCAATGCTTCCGGTTAAGGTCTTCAGAATAAAATGCACCAATGGGGATGTTTATTGCACAAGAACCATGGAAAGAGATGCAAAACTAATTTATTATTTCATGTGTTGTCAATATAGAATTTTACTAGATTAATTACTATTAATGATGATAAACACCTCATCTGCTGTTACTTAGTTTCATGTCTGTTTTTAATTTTGCATTGTTTTTAAACATTTAAAAGATCATCCTCACATTCCTTAGAATTTTGATTTGAAATCCATTGTTAAAGTGAATTTTTTTGTATTAATAGTTGAAATAAGAGAAACAACAGACTACATGTCCTAACTGAGCTGACATTAAAATGTTTGAACAAATGGAATGACGTGAAAGATATTGGCACAATGATAAAGAATAGGAATGAGTGATTGCTGTATCACTATTGTTACTGTAATCATTGTTATTATTATTAGCAACCACAATTAGATCATTAAAACTGATGTCTTGAATATTGTGTTTTTTAAATTGTTTTTAAATTTTTAAATTTTTGTACTTTCAGATTTTGCACTACTTTACTTTTAAGTAAAGGTGTTACATATAGTAAAGGTGTCACACAAGTGGTATCAGTGGTTAGAGCACTCGCCTTTAGTATCAAAGATCACAGGTTCGAATCCTACTCAGGCCCTCCTGCAGTGTCACTGACACTGATAACCCCTATGTGAACTGATGGAAGCGACCCGGACTACTGGATAAGTGGTTGAAGATGATATGACATGACAAAAACAGCAATGCCTTTTTTCATAATATTTCACGCGACTTCACATTGATCACTCTATGCTTTTACTTTGAAGTAGAGGCCCGGGCACTTCCGCTCTGCTCAGCTAACTCCGCCTAGCTTCCTCCCCCTCCTCCCCCCCCTCTTGCCTCTCTGGCTCCAAGAGGGAGGGAGCGAAGTAGAGAAGCAACAGGAACAAAGTTGCGGGACCTTGAGTTCGCAGCTCTGCGGTGTCGAGCCGTAAACACCGAGCACCTCTCGGTTCGCAGGAGATATCACCCGGAGTTCCCCCTCACCAAACGGCCGCCCCGTGCGCGTGCGCGTGGGTGAGCGAGTTAGTTAGTGCGTGGTTTGTTTCTCTCTCCCCCCCCCTCCTCACCTCCGTCCCCCTCCCCTCCACATCTCTGTGGCACATTGTCGGTGAGTGGATGCGCTTGAGGCGTGAGCGCGGCTGCGGTGCACTCGGCTTAGTTAGTCAGTTAGTGAGTGTCGGGAAACACGAGTGGGGAGGAGCGCGTGGACGATGACTTGAATGAAGTGGATCGATGCGTTTGGCCGGGCTGAAACTTTATTTAAACGTCCACACCTGACACCGCTTGGACTTTGTTGTGCCGCGAGCTCGACTCCTGACTGACAGCAGAGGTGAGTGTGTGTGTGAGTGTGTGTGTGTGTGTGTGTGTGTGTGTGTGTGTGTGTGTGGGCGCGTGCTCTGGATCTGGAGTTAAATTTTAACCCTTTACAGAAGCACACCATTGAATTAAAGTGTGACTTTAAAGTTGTTTTCCACAATTGAAAGTCAATGAAAAAGTTGTACTAAGTAGTGATGTTGTGTTGTGGCGATGTTGTTGTGTACAGATGTTTGTTTACTCTACACAGCAGATGGGAAGTGGGTTGATGAAAAGCCATGAAAGGTCTAAAAAGTGCAGTCATGCCTCCCAAGATGAAATATTAACCCTGGCAAGGCCACAAGGGATTTGCTATTTAGTGTGTGTGTGTGTGTGTGTGTGTGTGTGTGCGTGTGTGTGTGTGTGTGTGTGTGTGTGTATGTGTGTGTGTGTGTGTGTGTGATAATCTCAAATTCATGACTTGCCAACCTACATATGTCAGTCACTGGGGGTCGACCAACACTTCTTCATCAGAGCCCAAGCTTAAAGGGGCAGTGTGCAGGATATAGTGCCATCTAATGGTGAAGTTACATGTTGCAACTTGATACCTTCCACGTAAGATGATCCATAGTGTCCTTCGGTTGTCATCAAAACTCAAAAGCTATATATCTTGTCCATTCAAGGCCACTGTACAAACATGGCGGTGCAACATGGCGGCCTCCATGCAACATTCTCCTGATGTAAACATACTGGGCTCAGTCGACAGTGATGAAAACAACAACTCGTACCTGTTTGTGGTTGTGCTCTCCTTTCCTGTCCATTTCAGCCAATGGGAATTAAATGATGTCACTCGTATGTTACGCAATGCACCTTTAATTCAATATGCAGATACGGACGATCAACTAAATGGCGAATATTGGCCTGGATGATCAGCCAGACTGATTATCAATTAATAATGCAGACGCCTACTCTGTAAAGCATTGTGTATGTGTGTGTGTGTGTGTGTGTGTGTGTGTGTGTGTGTGTGTTGCCATCATCTCATATCTCAGTGTTGTACCCTGTCTGATCTGTTTTGGTTTGGTTGTCAAAATGTAGCCGTCAGTTCCCCCAGTGTGAGGAACTGAAAACGTACAAGACACCACACACACACACAGACACACACAGACACACACACATGGATGACAAGCAGGCCGCCTTTGGCTTTACTCTAGTTATTTTTGGCCCTTGCATCACCCTCCCTGACAATACGCTGCTCGATAAAACTGCGTAAACTCCTTTAATGGTCAAAACAAACCATTTCTCTCTTGCGCTTTTAATTAGAAGGACAACCTGGGATTGGAACCGACAACACGGTGCCTTAAAAAGGACATTTCCCAGAGGTGTGAACGCCGCCTTGAAGTAGTCGGCTGCTCCGTGCTGACACAACGGTTAATGGTTGATCTGGTTTTGACAAGATTAGTGTGTGTTCAACTTCTTCTTTGGGGAGCTTGAGTGAAAGTAAACACAGCAATGTCCTGAATTAACTGGAACAGAGAGAAACAAGTGGTATCTGCAAATATTGGCTCCCACAGTCCAGAGACTGTCCGTTCTGATGGTGTTTTCTAGAAGCTGCTGGATGAAATGATAAAAAAAAACTACTTCAAATAGTCTTTATAACTCCGTGTTACTCTGTGGAAATGTTGACCGTGCAAGGAAAACCACTGTACTCCATCAGGAAGTGCCATAGGACCCCACCTTTAGTGGAGGAGCATTGGCTTTAGAGTGGGTGGGATGGTTTTAAAGGTGCAGTGTGTAAGATTCGGTGACATCCACTGGTGAAGTGGCATGTTGTATCCATCACCCTCACCCCTCTGAGAATGCAGAACGTATGGTAGGACCTCAGTAGTCATTAAAGCTCCACAGATATTTCCACTCCAACATGGCAGCCCCCTTAGGGTGGACCCGCCCGTGGTGCAAACATACATAAAAGAGCTAGTTTTAGGGTTATGCAAAAAGTAATACATTGGGGTGATTTTTCATTTGTTAAAAAAAAAGTCTATATAATTGTTTGGTTATTCATTTTCTATGAAAATTGACCAAAATCGTACACACTGCACCTTTAATGGGACAGCTCTGATTCAAAAAAGGCACCAATGAATCGGAGGGTAAACAACCCAAAGGGTGTGTGACGGTTTGTTGGGACAACAGCGTCTGAGGTCAAGCATCTATTTGGTATATTATCAATCCCACTCATTGTGTTGGTGTCTTTGGACTGAAGGAGGAAGGTGGAGAAACCGCCACAAAGACCATGTGAATTCTCCCCTTTAGGGTGCAGTTACAAGGAGGGATTTGAGCCAATAACCTTCCGTCTATGAGCCACTACACAACTGTTCCATTCCCCTTTTAGAAAAAAAAGGGCCGTACAGTGAGTCATGCATCACCTCATGGGGATTTTGTGAGAGAACCCGGAAACATCTGGGTTAGAATTTGATGTTACATGTCTTGGTTCGCGTCCCATCGGCCGAAATGCATTTTCAGTTTTTACTCAATCTGCCGACAAACCAAATAAACCAAACAAACAAATGGACAGAAGTGAAAACATCGTGTGTACCCCCCCCCCCCCCCCCCCCCCCCCCCCCCCAGCCCCCCCCCCCTTTACTCTGGATGAGGGTGATTCACTCTCTTCATATTATTGATTACTTTACTGTAATCCTCAGTGCCTGGTATCACGCCACCGGTTACTGTAAGAGTTGCCTCTCTACACGTTAGGTCAATGCCCGCAGTGTTGACCTCAGGCCACAGTGAGAAACCACTGTGTTTCCTTCCTGAGTGGACATGAAGGTGTGAGTCTCAAGCAGCTGTTTTAATGGCCTGTGGTGTTCCTCGTGAAGTGCCAGATCTTCCTGTGTTTGTGTGTGTGTGTGTGTGTGTGTTTACATGTGTGTGTGTGTGGCAGTGTGTGACAGAACTCCTTTAACTTCAAATGAGATTAGTTTACACCACTCCAGCTCACACTAAAGCAGTAAAGAGACTGCCTCTTAGCCTCTTCACCACTAGGTGTCACTCAACCCTGCACACTGCACCTTTTTAATTACTTTCTGTTCTCTCGTGCAGGTACGGAACGAGGGCTGTCCAGAGGCCGGACTCGCACAACCCCAACGATAACGACATTGGATTAATTTCGCCACCATGGCAACGCATGGGGACGTTGCAGAGGGAGGAGCCAACGAGGAGTTCAACGACATCATCAAATGGAGATCGGGTATGTGTTTAGGGTGATCTTTTTTTTTTGGGTGCAATTTGCTGGCATTATGTAATGTGCAATGATGCATATTATGGTCTGTACAGTATGTACAGTAGAAGTCTGTGGGTCACGGAGGGGAAATGCAGACGCTGCCAGAAACCCTGTTGTGGCACAGTTCACCTCAGTTCCCATGGCGGCAGTGGAACGAGTCGCAGGGGCCGGGGCGAGCGACAGCAGGAGTGGGAGTGGAGGGAGCAGGAGGCCGCCTCACTGTAACACCTTCCCCCTGCGCAGAAACGGAAAGTAAGAGGGAGGCGGGGCGGCGGCCAATGGCAGCGGAGAGAAGAGGGGGAAGGCAAGAATGCAGGGATGGGTCTAGGGTTGACCGCGCCCTGTGATCCCTTTCTCTGCCGATCATTCCATTCCATAGGTTCATCTTTTGTCGAGACGCCACCCTCGGCGACACACACACACACACTTAGACACACACACACACACTCACACACTTAGACACACACACACACACAAGCAGGTTGTTGTCCTGGTGGAGAGAGGGAGTGTTTTTTTGTGAGGTTGTTTCAGGTCAGCGCAATGTGTGGTGCATGTGTCCGATGTTGTGGCTCCGCACAAGGACGGGGTTTTGTTAGCGTGCTCCTGGAGGAGGATTTCATTTAAAGGTGCAGTGTGTAAGATTTCCGTCGTTTTCGTCTCCTCTACTGGTCGAACAAACGATTGCAACACAGTTACAAACCAACGTTGAATGGGATGAATGGGATGTATCGGTGCTGCATTTTCCAGGATGTTGGTTCCCGCCTTAAAGTCCCATTCTGTGTATGTGACCTGGAGTTAACTGCATACTTGCGTAACCTCCATTGCTTCGTCCATGTTGACTATAATTAGCGCCATATA
>JAFBJT010109778.1:4734-20872 GCA_016785325.1 Chascanopsetta lugubris
AAAGGTGTCTCTTTTTATGTTGACAAAAGTGAACATTAAATTACGATAATTATGCCAATTACTTGTTTTAATTTAGGAGACAAAGAATTAGAAAACACAGTCATATAAATGAATATCACTAAATTGCCTCTATGAGTGCAAATGAAAGCTATGGAAACCAGCTCCTGGGCATAGGCATACACAAATGCATAATTCCTCCTACCCCTCCTCTGGTCATGTCCCATTCCTTTGTAGTCATGTTGTGTCTGTATGTGACGGCTGGGTTGAGGTGATTGTGTGTTTCTTTGAAGTCGTTTTGAACTTGTCCTGTGGGTGTTTCATGACCTTTTTTTGTCTCTGTATAGCTGTTTGACTTCCCACTGAAATGTTAACACTTGCTTCCTGGTTTCAGGAGAGGTTCTGTCTGATGACAAGGTGAATAGAATGACGGGGACGTGTAAAGACCATAGATGTGTTATAAGTATTGGACACAGCACGGGTGAGCAATTATTTTTCTTAGGGGGCCACATAAGAAACAAAGATTGGTTCTGGGGGCCCAATCTTATAAAGACAAACAAAGTTATGTCAAGGCCCATTGTTATCATTTCATTAAATGATTGAAAACATCTTGTAAGCTACTTATTTATGTGTTATCTATATTATCTTTATTTGAGTAAAGATGATAACACCATAATATCAAGAAACTCAAATACATGTGAATATAACTAAACATAACATAACAATTTATCAGTCTACACAAAAAAACATTTAATGTTTGTTTTGCAGACAAAACATCAACCAACTTGAATAAATACAAACCCCATGCTCAGCATGATTGTGAATTTTAAAATTTTAAAGCATTTAAAAAGCAAATAAGACAGAAATCAAATTGGGGTGGTCTTCTAAAGTGGGACTTTCATTTTGAATGCTTGCACCATGATGCTGCTGCAGTCATGTAGACAAGCATGACATTATTACACACAGGAAACAGAAGCATTTCAAAATAAAAGCATATTTTGGCAATTTTTCATCGAAACTTTTCTAGCTTGGTGTATCAAACAGTGCAGCTTGTGCTTGACCCCGTGGGCCACGGTGAACAATGTGGCCGTGAAATGCCCAGGTCTGGGATACTGAAATGTGCCACGCTTTGAAGCAAAAAAACACAAAGTGGCCAAAGGGTGGTACTGCAACTTGTGCATTGGTCATGTGGACGTTTACAAAAATAAAAAATAAAATATCCGTAAATAGGTGGATAATTTATTACCCAGCATGGATACTATAAAGTATACCCTACGGAAATCACTACACTGATCCAACTAAGATATCGTATGTTTTGTATAGGAAATGAACAAATGAAAGAGCCATACGGCTGGAACATCAACAAAGTTCCCATCCCCCCAGGGCCACACCATGTAAATGCATAAACGTGGCGGTATGACATTTTGTGCTTCATGCACCAGTGAGCAGCTTTCAGGAAAGAACAGGAACCCTGCTTCCAGCACTGTATCCTCTTCCTCTAATACATCCATGCTATAGACGCAGGGTCACAGAGTCAGTGACCGATCTGCTAGTTTACCTTGTTTACCTTCACCAGTGCACAGACATAATGAGAGAGTGGGGTGGAGAGAGGTTGAACCCAACATGGTGGAGCTCTCCTTCATTAGGTACAGAGGACGTGAACAAACATGAGGGTGTTTGCACAGGAGTTAAAGTGGGTTTTTGCTAATAAGTTGACACAGGGTTGTGTTTGCGTTCACTAGAAGACACAAACATCGTGGGGTCACTGTTTACATTGACTGGAGCAGATACAAGAGTGCGGGCTTCCTGGTGATCAAACGCCGAATGGAAAATGGTTTATTTTAAAGACAACTTGCGCGGTGCGTGTTCTTCACCTGCCCATGTTAAATGGACTGTTTTAATGGGCTGCGGTGATGCTCTTGAGCTACCTTTATCTGTAATGGAGCTTCTTGAGGACGACTGTGGCTCAGGATATACAGCGAGTTGTTGACTAACCAGAGCATTGGTGGCTTGATCCCTGTGCTTGATCCAAGATACTGAGTATGCGTGTGTTTGTAAAATGCAGATGTTCATGTAGAAAGTGATGGTTAGAGGAACTGATGGAAATACAGGTGATTCCTTAAAGGTACAGTGTGTAAGATCTGGTGACATCTACTGGTGAAGTCGCATATTGTATCCATCACCTCACCCTTCGCTCGGGCATGCGGGACAACCTATGGTAACCCTCAGTGGCTCAATGGTTGGAGCAGTCGCCTCTGAACGCAAAGGTTTGAAATGCAAATGCCACAGGTTTGAAGACCACTTGGACACTGCTGCAGTGACACTGGCCCTGACACTGATACCCCCAACTGGCACTATGTGTATTGGTAGAAATACCCCGTGACCCAGAAAACTGGATAAGCGATTGAAGATGACATGAAATGACATTTAAGTGATTACACATCCGTAAAAAAGTCTGTACATAATTGTTTTGTTATTCTATTTCTACTGATAGGAGTGAGTAAAGTTGACCAAAATCGTACACACTACACCTTTAAACTTGTTTATAGTGTAGTGCCACCTTTTAAAAATGTTCATGGTAGAAGTTACGTGGAGAGCTTCTGTTCAAGAGTGAACATCAGCTGGTGGCCCATATTTATCTGGTAAAATATATGATGAAATCACACATTTGTGAAATGTCAGTATTGTCTGTGGACTAATCAATAGCTCGCGATAGGTATCTGGTTTTCTTCGACCTCTTTATAACAAGTTGCTGGACATCCTCAGGCTGAACATGGACACAGCAAAGATCAGTTCAGAGTTATACTTTTTATATAACAGACGTTATTATCCTGTCCATAGATTTGTCATCTGCAAATTCCTCTAGAACAGCCACCATGTGCCACCATGCACTCCTTAAAACCTCAGTATCGGAAAATGGCTGTTCATGCTTGTCAGGCACCCAGGCAGCCTGCAGAGAGAGTTGCCGCACAGGTAATATGACTCTGTTCATACAGATAATTGCGAAACAAAAACATACATTTGGAAGACAATGTAATATGTCGAATTATAATATATTACTTAGAATACAGTAATAACTGTAAAAAAAAATGTACAAAGAGCATCTGGCCGTCACAATGTCTCCCAAAATATACAACAATATTCAACAAGAAATAAAATCTGTCAGTACTAAAAACTCTTCACAGCTAACTGCTTCGATTCGACAGTTCCATTATTTGATTCTGCCTAAAGAGCAAACTAATTTACGGGTTGGGTAGAAATTAAGAAAATAATAATTGAGTAATTCTGTGTTTAAAACAACAAAACAGTCAAAGTTGACATTTGCAACAGATGAGAGCAGCATTTAATACCACGTTATTTTGTTAAAAGTTATTGCTTTTGTCATATCTCAAGCCCTTTGTTTAAGTAGATGACCTTTATGTTTAGCTGGTTATGTAATTTATGCATCGCCTGTATACGTGTCTGTTTGAGTAGCTGAGGCTTTTCCTTAGTTAGTACTGCAATTTATAACACACAGCTATATGGCCAGTGGTGTGTCTTGGATGGTAACAGCTCAGAGTGCATGTGGTCACACTGTGTTGGGGCTGTTACTGTGCTGGTTTTTATTCATTTCTTTATTTATTTTTCTCAAAAGCAGCTTGTGTTGCATTTGCATTTCCTGTCCTCTGAACTTGATCAGCATTTCTATGATGCTCCAGCCATAGTAACATATGGTGCCACAAGTAATATATTAAATATGCTAAACAATCATGGATTCATGCCAATATTTGGTTTGTTTGAATAGAATGGTTTAATATAGGTCATATTTATTCAAATTACAGGAAATGACAATAATTGAGGAAATGCACAAGCATGAAATAGTGAGTCAAATACAGGTTTTATAACCTCCTCCAAACCCTGTTACGCTAAAATAAAAAGAGGGATCTTTTTGGTGGGCAGCTCTGATGCACTGGCAAAATTCATAAAAATGCGTTAGCCTTCCAACCCATAATGTATTATATTTCAGAGCAAGGCCAAAGTAACAAGCAATGATGGCAATTTACAATCAGTCCAAAACACCAGCACCCACAAATTACTTCAGCAGACATCTTTTGAAAAGGGGAATTACGACTTTTCGCAAATAGTTTTGCTTTTGAGGCTGACTCCTGTAATGGCTGCAAAACACAGTACTACCCACTGCTGCAATCAGGCAAAGTCATGAGTCATGAATACATGACTCATGACTTTGGTAAGAATTGCCCCCTTAAAGCAGAAAGGGAAAAACACACCACCTGCACCGATACCAAAGTGCCATAACCACAGATGCACTGAACTGTGACATTCTTGCACTGACACGCTATCCTTCACACAGGCTCTACTGCCCTGTTACAGGAGGTTTTGTCAAATTGTCCCCTGGAATATATATATAAATATATACACATACAAATATATATATTTAAAAAAAACAACCTTCAAAAGCACTTTAACCATATTTCAGATAGCTTTGATTGAACGCTCAATAAGTTAATTATAATGAAGTTTGAAGTCATACATGACTGCACATCTATGACTTTGGAAAAGGTAAATTTAATTGGATATCTTGTCGACTGTCAGGTAGCAGCCAGAGGTCAATAATGAGCTTTAACCTTGCATCAATAATCAGTTAATACGTCTGGCTCGGAATACGTCTTTGAGGCACAAAATTGCTGCTGATGCAAGGTTCATTAGAAACTATTATTGACTATACTCTTAAGCCTTAAGAAAATGATCAGTTCCCCCAAATAAGCCAATTATTTCGGCAGGTTCTTGGCCCAGACTTGACACCACAACAAAATGGTAGCAACGAGTGCATCACATACTAGCTCTGCCTCATTTAACGTCTGCACCAAGGTCAAGGTACAGAATTGCTGCTTTTCTGGACAATTGGCTTTTGCTGATGCTGGGAATCAAAACAGTGGAACGTGTTTGTTTTTTTCTAATGTTGCTGCTGTTGGCGTGAAACATAAAAGCATGCTGATGATTCAATTTGCATAACACACCATTGATCCGTGTCATCATTGGTTCAATTGGATAGAATTAGAGTTAATAACCTAACAAGAACTCCTGAACCTTGCTGAACTGCAAACGTTTTTACTGTGAGGTGAGACAGCGTTTCATCAAACAGCACAGCGAGGAGGCACAGCAGCATATTGTTGCGAATGGCGTGTGGAGATGTGTTTGAATCACACAAGCAATCACAGCTCTCTGTGGCTGTTTCCTTGCCTACCTCCACAACATGTAATCAATATCTTATAATAGTAATGCTCTAGTCTAGTTTCACTACTTTTCATTTTGGCTCAGTGGTTTGACCAGTCAACTTTGGAGGCAAAGGTCAGTGGTGCAAATCCCGCTCAGGCCCTGCTGCAGTGTCTCTGGCCCTGGCACTGATGCCCTGAATGGCTAATGGTCCAGATCTCATGGATACAGTCAGAAGTGAGCCATGCTGACCCACATGCTGCTTTAAATATATGTTTATAAATAGAAGAAATATATTTGCAGAGGATTTTAACTTTGTTTTCATTGATTCCTTTGCCCAGGCAAGATGATGACATTTTACTGTCAATTTCATCAACAATAGCATTTTTTGCAATTTCCTGATTCAGTCGTGCACTTTATTGTGTCTCTATCAGTGTTGATTTCCTCTGCTACAACCAAGGGGGAAAAATAGACACATTTGTAAATTATTTAATGAATTAATTAAATGATTTCATAAATAATTTCATTTTAATTTCTCTTTCTTTTTCTTATTTATAACCATGTGTCCTTCGTCCTAACCAAGTCTGCTGGTACCTCAACAAAACTAAAAGCTTTAAAAGATCATGTGCTTGTTGTTTTTTTGGAGAAGGGACATTTTTAGTTGACGTGCTGTTTGATGTTACAAGTTGTCCTGTTGCCACTGATATAACCATGTTTTCTTCATCTATGCAACTGATATCATTCCAACTTCATTCCCTCCTGCCTCTTTCTCCTCGTCTGCTGGTTTCCCTTACTCTAACTTTCTGTTATGATTGGACCTGATGAGTAGGAGTGTTTCCCGTTCTGGCGCTCAGGCTTTTTAGAGGCAGCCGGACTATCTGCCAGGGGACATCGTTTATTTGACTCGAAAGAGTGACCCTCCTGTTACTTCTCTCTACTCCTCTCACAATAGGACTGGACTTCCTCAGTCATTCTTATCAGTTGGATCCACAACCCTGGAATGGACCCAGGGACAAACATGAGGAAACAAAAAAAAAACTGTCACCATAGCAAAGCTGGAGTGTCTGCGAGATGTGCAAAATGTGCTTTGATCAGATTTGGAGATATGTATTGTACTGAAACGAGCAACAGAAAACACTATCCTCTTATAAAGTTATACGCCTCTGAATACAATGAGCATGGTGTTTACTCGGCACAGAGCATTCACAATGGTTCAACATTTGGTTGGACTTATTTAGACATGTCTCAAAGTTAGTTTATAATAGCCTGAGTTGAATTCCTTCACTGCAACAATGTCCCTCGTGGGGCCCAACTACTACCCTATAATAGCAGTAGCTTAGTCAGTAGGGACTTGGGCTTGGAACCGGAGGGTCACTCGCTCAAGTACCACACGAATCAAGTGTGGAGTGTTGTGGATAGGTGTTGGCTCCTCCTCCTGGGCACTGCCGAGGTGTCCTTGAGCAAGGTACCAAACTCCCAGCACCCACCAATACCCAGCTCTGCAACATACGAGGAATAAATGGATTGCCATGCATATTCCCAGAACTGGTTAACAACGTCAGATGTTCAGGAAAGTCTTTGGTTCCCATCCAGTGTCCGTTGATCCAGCTCCTGTTTTTGCTCTTTACTATAAACGCTCTGGAAAGCATCTGTCCTTCCCTCATAGAGACGTGTAGCGCCCCCTTGCTTGTTTAGCTTTTAATGTGGAAAGCGCTCCCTGAATTCCTCTATGTTTGAGGGATCTCTCTCTCTTTATTATTCATTTAATGCTCCGCTTTAGGAAATGCATGCACTCAATATTATACTCAAAGAGACATATGCAAAAGAACTAAGCTTGAACTATTTACTTAAGCCACAAATAAATCACACATACACACATTTACATGAAGCAAATAAAATCCGTTTGGATTCACTTCCAATATTTTGGCTACACAGAAACATTTCAGGCCAAGATTTTTTTACTAAAATGTCAGTTTAACTAAAATATAATAAACCTATGCCGGCATATAATCTCAGTGAGTCTGAGGTGTTGTGTAGTGCGGGGTACCCTGTCACTCACAGTCCGTGAATGGAGAGAAGGAGAGATGCAGAGATGCGGTGCGCCACAGTCCTGTGTTGTTGCCAAGGAACGGGGATAAACAAAGATGGCCGCCTCGCGTCGAAGCGCTGCTGCTCCGGTGTCCTCTCGCCGCTGGATAACGGCGTTCGCGGTGCGGGTCAGCAGACGTCCTCGCAACCTTGCCGGAGATGGTTCGATGCGCCGGAGCTTCGTGACGGCCCGCAGAATGAGCGCCGGGTTGGCTACTCACTGGCTAACGTCCACCGATAGCTCATTGAAGCTACGCTGGGCTAACTAGCTTCCCCGTGGCTAGAACTCAAGCCGAGCTCTTTCACAGTGAAAGGTATCGCAACGCAACACAATATAGCGTCACGTGACAGACTCATTGGCCGTGTGTCCACGCCCTAATACAGTATTATGCTCCAACGTAATGTTTTGTCAACTCTCGCCGCACAGAACGTATTTTCACGTGTCCTCCTTTTTGCTGCTTCCGCTCGCCTCTTCCGACTTCCTGTATCCCTCCCTCCCTTTTCAACGAACGTATACGTTGATATTTTAGGTAAGGAGCCATATATCCACAGTAATAACATAAGAAAGTGAGAAATACATTTGAGCAGGAATAAAAATAAAACACAATACATCTATGAACAAGCCCAAATTCCCCACAGGGCTACAGCCAGTTGTACAGCTTATCCGGTCTCTTTTGATTGGCCACCTACTCTCAGGTGATGAGGAAGTGTCCCGCCCATTGATGTATCAGACTGACCTTAACAGTGGTGTCATCTTGGAGAGGAGATAGAATAGGAATGAGAGAAAAGGCGTTTCTCTCATTGAGATACTTTAATATATGCAAATGTTTTAAAGTGACAGGTCAATCAATTCAATCAATCAATCAATTCAATGACAAGCAATTCTAATGCACTTCAGCTGATGTGAGACCATATAGTTTGCATGCTGTATATCTGCAGTGTGTATGTCATTTTTGTCACTTCTACAAACGTGACAAAACAATTACATGCTGGCATTTTCATGGATTTATAATCACGGAAAGGTTTTATTTATTCCATTAGCCCTGAATTACCCCATTAATGTATATTTAGATGAGGAGGGGGGGTCCTCTCAATGGAGGCTGCCATGTTTTTATAGTAGTAAAAGTGGAGGTAAAGATCTTTTGAGTTTTAATGACAACTGATGGATGCCATATGTTCTCCGACATGCTCAGAAGGGTGAGGATGAGGTGATGGATACAACATGTAACTTCACCTTGTAACAGTCGACCTGATGTGAATCTGCCTTTAAGATCTGACGTCATCACTTTTGCCTTCTCTCTTTACTTGTTTTCGTGTCACATGCAAGATGCATATTTCATTGCCTCTCTTTGTTTGATCATTCTTCTTATTTTTCCTTTAAAGCGTGACAGTGAGAGTCCGTGTCAATAAACAGCGAATCCCTTATCCAGATTCGCTGTCCTCTTTTATTCCCCTTTTCTCCTCCGTCTATCACGGAGACACACGGACCCAAACTGTCACAACCTCTAGATGTCACCAAATCGAACACATTGCACCTTTAAGCGAAGACAGACAATGACAATGTACCTGCTTATGTGTGGGTGTGTGTGTGTCTGGTGACTTATCTGGGGCAAACACCTTGTGACAAATACCACATAACTCAGCGGCGAGTAATATTTAAGAAGGAAAATGACATTTCCAAGTGGCGAAAGGTACATCTTTTACGAAACACTGTGACACAGTAACGTAGCGGGAGGTGAGTTACTGTACGTGGCTCCAGCTCTGGCAGATGAATTGGAATAAAGACAACATCTCTCCTTGGTTTCCCTATGAAGTGACTGACGTTTATGGTGATGGATCTCCTAAACGGTGGCTCTTTATTCTATTAAAGGTACCCTCCTAACGACTTTCAGGAAGCAAAAAGCGATGACAAGTTAAAATAGATTAATTAAGGTACCACGGCGGCGGAGCAGCCGCTTAATCATAGATCGTGCTTGTCACAGGGATTTAGGATCTGATTGACTTGAACAGATTATGCCGCTCTTCTCTTCTGCCTCCCCGCAATAGAAAATTAATTGTCAGTGACATTTGGTTGTAATCCCCCGCCACTCTCTATCTCTACTTCCTCAATTAATTATTGGCTGTCTTTTATATTCCCGTTCCAAAGAGTTTCTTCTGGAGATAGAAGCGGCGGAATCATTTCCTCAACCGCCGGGGACAACATCCGCTTTTTAACTGAGTCGAGGCAATCTAATCATCAGCTGTTGCCACGGCGATATTCTCATCTCATAGTTAGACTGCTGTGTCAGTGCTATTAGCCACCGGCTTAATCACTCTCTCTCTCTCTCTCTCTCTCTCTCTCTCTCTCTCTCTCTCTCTCACACACACACACACACACACACACACATACTCATAGTCGGAGCTAAAGCCAAAGAGTAGAAGGTCTGCTCCACCTTGACCGTCAATCATTTCAGGCAATGACAGCTCATTTCACTGAACGGGAGAAAAGACGAGGAGATGGATGGAAGAAAAAAAAAGAAAGTGTTGTAGAAATGGGGTGAGAAGGGAGGAGGATAATAGATTGGTGAAAAGGAGAGGGAATAAGAGGAGAGAGAGAGATAGAAGAGAAAGATAGAGATTGATTCAGAGGAGGAAATAAGATAAGAATCCAAAGAATGAAAAGGAAGTAAATATGAAAGCTTAGGGCAGGGGAGTCAAACTCATTTTCACTGAAGGGCCACATCAGCGTTATGGTTGCTCTCAAGGGGCCGGTTTTAATAGTGGGACTAAATTTGATTATTACCATACATATTGCAAAATTACTGTCCCTATATTTGATTATTCTTTATTAATCTATTTATTATTTAAAGGTGCAGTGTGTAAGATCTGGTGACATCTAGAGGTGAAGTTGCGTTTTGAATCCATCACCTCACCCTCTACAAAAGTATTCAGAGGCCTGATTCAGTAACAGTGGAAAATGTTTCATTTATTTCATTTCAACCTTGTTATATGCAAGTTAAATCAATCTGTGAATATTTCATATTTGTCTGGTTGATTAAAGGTGCAGGGTGTAAGATTTCGTGACCTCTAGAGAAGAAGTTGCATGTTGAATCCATCACCTCACCTTCACCCCTCCGAACATGCAGGAGAATCTATAGTAGACTTCAGTTGCCATTAAAACGCAGAAGATGTTTAGTATGTCCACTTTGGGCTACTGTAAAAACATGGCAGCTTCCATAGAAAGGACCCACTCTTAGTGTAAATATACATAAATGGGCTAATTTAAAAAATAAATTTAGGTGATTATAAATTCATGAACATGTCAGTATGTAATTGTTTCACAATATTTTCTATATTTAAGTGACAAAAATGATCAACATCTTACACACTGCATCTTTAAGTTACAAATATTCTACATGCATTTCTATACATGTTACACCTGTAAACACACCGAATATATTGCTAGGCATAAAAAGTGGCATGTGTAATCCATTAGAGTTTATGGGCAATGTTTATGCTGTAGACTTTTATTTTTAGACAGTCGACTAAAGTAAATGATCTTAAATAAATGTAAGCCTATGTCTTTGCGCTCTTGTGGGTCACATAAAATGATTTTGATGGGCCACAATTGGCCCCCAGGTCACAAGTTTGACCCATGTGGCTTAGTGATAAAAGAAATATGAGAGGGGGGGTATATGGAAATAAAGTGTGTGAGCGATGGTGAGGTGTATGAGAAAGAATGTTTGGAATAAGAAAAAAAAGAGGGAGGAGAGGAGAAAGATGTGGCAAGTGAAAAGGAAGTGGAAGGGGGAGATGATGGAGAAGCATAAACTGAGGAAAGAAGAGGAAGTGACGGGAGGGAGCGATGCACAGAATGTTTTCTAGCCTTGTGTTATACCAGAGGGAAAAGGAGAGAAGGAGATAGAGGGAGTAATTGTGAGATACAGGCGTCTGACAGAAGGGAAGGCCTGGTGAGAGAGGAGATAGCATTGTAGCATGATGGAACTTGAGTCAAGCATGTGTGTGTGTGTGTGTGTGTGGGTGTGTGTGTGTGTGTGTGTGTGTGTGTGTGTGTGTTTGTGTGCTCCGTTTGTTTACTGCTCGGAATGAAACCACAGAGGCTCAGAGACATTTCATTTCCCAGATATGATTGATGGATAATGTGTGTGTCCCCCAGAGGTGTCAGATGCCATGTCATGACTTCAAACACACACACAAGTGGATGTACACACTTATCCTGCGGTTGCTATGGCAGAAGAGGAGTGAAATAAAAACCCAACAGATGACATGGTGTCCATACAGAGATGATGCCAAACAAAGGCCTACACTCAAACTATAATGGCTGAGTTTTAACAGCTTGCACAGACAACATGAAATTATCATAATTTTTCCACTGAGTTAATTATCTTTTTTTTTCCATAAAAACTGTGCAGAAAATCTTAGAAACAGCCCTTTATTACATCAAACACTGTCAAATGAGTAAGAGGCAAATATCAAACAAAATCTGTGTAATCATGCCATACTATTTGATTGTAAACACGACTCTAGAGTGCATGTAATTATGGGAAAATTCTAAATATATATATATATATATATATATATACATATATATTACATTATTATGATTTGAGAATTGTTACTTTTTATTATTATGATAATAATAATATGTATTATTATTATTGTTGTTATTATCATCATCATCATCATCATCATTATTATTATTATTATTATTATTGTTGTTTTTGTAGTTACACCAATTAGTGTTCATGAGTGACTCGACAGCGATTAGTGTAGGTTCTCCTTGAGGAAAACCCTTATCTTAGGATTTTGTAAGACAGTGGTGCAATGGGGCGACAATGTACATCGGGCCCAGCTATTCATTAAAGGCGGAGTGTGTAAAATTCGGTGAGATCTAGTGGTGAGGTTGCATGTTGTGTCCATCACTTCTGAACTTGCAGGAGAACATATGGTAGACTTCAGTTGTCATTAAAACTGTTTAGTATGTCACCTTTTACTACCATAAAAACATGGCAGCCCCCGTAGAGAGGACGCCCCTCCCCCCCCCCCCCGTCCTCATGCACATGCATTAATGGGCTCATTTAAGGGCAATGACAAGAAACATAAAGACTAAGGTGATTATAAATTGATGAAAATGCCAGTATGCAATTGTTTCGCAATATTTTTAGAAGTGAAAAACACCACAAAAATCGTACACACTGCACCTTTAAGAGATGAAACGGGTGTCCATGTGGACTCACTTCAAATGAGTCACCAAAAAGAGGAGAGTTGACAGCAATCAAACCACTGGAAAAAAAAGCGTAGACCTGAGGAGACACCTGCATTTTTCCACATTTAATTGTTGATGCTTTTCTGTTTCTTACAGTACTCAGTGTGCTCTGGTCAGAAGCAAAAAAAATTACCAGTCATAATGATAACTTATCTTAAAAAATAAAATGGAATGATGTTCAAATCTAAAATATAACCATGCAGGTCCCTTAACGCTAACTCTGTGACATTTAAAAATATAACAGGTAATTAACTTCTACGCTGTCATTAAGCTACCATCAATTACCGTTATCATTCCAGTTATATGTTTAAAATCTTGACAAACTGGAAACCATTTCAATGAACCATGTCATAAAGACTTAGACCAAAATACCACGCTTCCTACCAAAACTCCGCATTCATGATAACACCAAATTGGAAGCATATGAGCTATAAGGAATTCCCCAGTGGAGGAACACATGGGTAATCCAAAATGTGGACCTGAGGAGAGAGAAAAATATGTTTGATTCATTGAGAGACTGAAGTCGGAGACATCAGCTGAGTGGGCGGTCCCTCTTATGTGGCCCGGGGACGGATTTGCTTTCACACAGCAAAAAAAGAATGTGGCCTCACGCGTCCCACACCACTTTTCCAAATGTGGTTTGGGTGAACGGGTCTGGAGACTCGTTGAGGACACATTTGGGTGTGTTCACACGTGTACGTAGCACTAAACACTTTGATTGGACAACGCGGAACAGATGTTAATACCGTGTCTGAACGGGGTCTCAGAGTCGAACACTGAAGATTACTGGAGTTCAGTTAGGAGTGAAAGATTTGAAGCCTAGCCCCAGAGCAAGGGAACTATCTGTGCCCTCTCTCTTCAAACAGTGAGTCGTGTGAATATTGTGCATTTATGTGCATGCAGCAGTGTGATACGGTGAATGCTGATATTCATTAAAGGTGCAGTGTGTACATTTGGGTGATATCTAGATATCTAGTATGTAATTGTTTTGCAATTTTTTTTTTAGAAATGACAAAAACGCTTTCAGTGGGTTGCGGGCCTGTGCCCGGGCAAAAAAAGTGAAGAAAAAAACTGTCATGCTTTTATTTTGACATGAATTTTTTAATACGTCTGAGTGACATCTTTTGCCACTCCTCAACAGTAGGGGGTGATGTTGCCCTGTAATGCTTGTAGATAGTATAAAAGTAAGTTGAAAATGTTCCTCTATTTGGATCACCTTGCATGTACTGAACATCTTTTGAGGTTTAAAGGTGCAGTGTGTCAGATTTTGGTCATTTTTGTTACTTACTTAGAATATTACAAATTCATCATCACCTAAATGTGTTATGCTTTCCTCATTACCCTTAAATGATCCCATTACTGTATATTTATATGTGGAGGGAGTCCTCCCTACAGGGGCCATCATGTTTTACAACATGCAACTTCACCATTATGTCGCCAAATCTTCCACGCTGCACCTTTCAAGGGTGATGGCGGCTCGCCAACCCAGACCAGTTGGGAACCACTGCTTTTCCCGATTTTCAAAACATTCCACACGTATCTATTTGAACACAAACAGTTACATGTAGCAGGGGAAATGCCAGCAGAGCGTGATCCATTCATTCTCAAGCTTCTCTCGACGCCATGAGGCACAAAAAGCATAATGCGGTGAAACAGAGAAAGCACGAGAAACAAAACTGGGGAAGAAATAGCAAAGGGAAAAAAATGCACAAGTGGAGGTGAAAATCCAGATCTGACTAAAGCCTTCAGAGTACAGTAGTTAATGGTGCTGACTTGCTCCATGCTCTGATGCATCCTCTCTGTGTGGGTCCTGCCCTGTGGGAGCCCTAAAGCTCCGGTTTGGCAGGTCGGTAAGATGTATGTGAAGGCCTCCACATTAACTCTCTCTCTCCCCTTCGCACCATGAAAAGAAGCTACCGCTCATCTCAGACGCTGATTGGACAGAGCCTCCCCCCCTGTCCATTAATTGTCATTAAAAAAGTTGAATGGAAAGAGTTTTCCAGGAACGCTTAGGTCATCATCGTCGTCTTCATCATCATGCTGCGGTGCTGACGGAGCTCTCTGGAGCTTTCATCACAGCTAATACATTTTGTCAGTTTCGACTATCACTGTTTCCCCCTGCACACAAAAGGTATTGAGGAGGGGGGGGGGGTGAAGGCCTTGTGTTGTTTATGTGGGTTTCCCCTCGCTGATGCATAAACCAGACATCATGCTAGATTTCGCGGTCTGAGACTTCAGTGGCCCTTCTCACCATCGGAGTAACCCCATCTGCTCAGCGGAGGGAGGGAGGTGTGTCTGTGACGAGGCGCAGGGGAATACGAGTGACATGGGGAGGTGGAGAGGAAGACGGACGGTGAAAAATGATACAATAACGTGACTAATCAAAATGACAATCAACGGCATGCAAATCATCCCATTGCCGCTGTCAAGCGACACCTGTAACCTTGAAATACACTTAAAAGTCCGGTGTGTTGGATTTAAAGTTGCCGTGTGTACGATTATGGTCATTTTTGTCACCTCAAAAATGTTTACACAACAATTACATTCTGACATTTTCATGATTTTTATATTCATTCAGTCATTATAGATATTTTCAGAATTTTTTTTGTTTTCTATCACCCTTAACGGAGCCCATTAAAGGTGCAGTGTGTAAGATTTGGTTACATCTAGTGGCAAAGTTGCATGTTGTATCCATCACCTCACCCTCACCCACAACTCCAGTTGTCATTAACACCCTGCAGATGTTTAGTTCGTCCACTCTGGGCTATTGTAAAAACATGGCGGCCCCCATTGAGAGGACCCCCTCCTCATGTAAATATGCATTACTGGGCTAATTTAAGGGTAATGGGGGGAAAATACACTCAGATGATTATAAATGTAAGAACATGTCAGTATGTAATTGTTTTGTAATATTTTTAGAAGTGATTAAAATGACCATGATGTTACCAAATCTTACAAACTGCACCTTTAAAGACGTGTGTAGGACTTAATGGCATCAGTGCATGTTGCACATGATCTCTCACCTCAGCTTTCCTTTCCAAACATGTGAACCCATGTATTGCAGCCTCCAGTTCTCATTCAAACTCAAAGGCTGTTCAGGATGACTATTCTTTGATAATGTAAAAAAAAATAAAAATAAAAAATTGTAAAATATCCATGTTTGCCTGATCAACCAAGAGTAAAAGTACATATGAAAACATGTTATTGTTATTTGAATGGACTTATCATGTGTTTTTTTGTTACAATGTTAGCTTGATATTGGTTCTTTGATATAATCATAACTACTTGAATCTGAAACTGGAAGTGTTGGCTCATTTACCTCTGCTTTGTGTGCTCATTTCTGACCTTTGACCTTAAATGGCCTTATAGATCGACATGTTTGCTGTTTATGCTGTTCCATGTGACATCCGTTGCACATCTGTCCATCCCGGGAGTGGATCCCTCACATGTGTCTCTCTCTGAGGATCCTACCTGCATTTTTCCTCTGTTGAACTGTTTTCTTTTTCCTCTGTAGTTTGTCCTTGTAAATGTGTTATAAATAAAGTTTGATTGATTAATTGTTTGATTTCTGTG
>JAFBJT010109778.1:29895-48833 GCA_016785325.1 Chascanopsetta lugubris
CCCGTTTCCCCCCCCCCCGCGGGCACCGGGCGGAAAAAGGGGAAGGGACGGGCCCCCCCCCCCCCCCCCCCCCTTATGCTGCATGAAGAGGCATTGGTAAAATTGAAAATGTTTTGCATTTCTTTGTCATTTAAAAATGTAGTGATGGGCAAATGATCCCGAGGCTTCGGGGAAGCTTGTGTCGCTCGTCCTACATCTGATTGATCCGACACACTTGACTTGTACACAGGGACTTTAGCTCAATAAATGGGGCGGTCGTCCCCCATCCCAAAAGTTGTGGGTTTGAGAATCGCTCATGAATGTTGTTTTGAACTGTTTTTTCAGAGTGGCTCTATATTAGGCTTTGATTCAGACAAATGTCTTACCCCCTTTCATTAAGAATTTAGTCATACTTCTGGTGCAGCGTCTAAGTGAATTCTCCCAACAAGCGTATAATTCCTTTGAATGTGAAATGTTGATGTAATCATTATTTGGTACGAATGAACAAATACATCAGCAGAATGTGGCGCTCATGTGCCACCCCTGAAACACGCCCCCATTTAAAATCCCTGCTGCGCCCCTGACCTCAACAATCAATTCTTTTCTCGTAGTTCTCAGGGAAACTTGGAGTCGAAGTCACGAGCTCCAGAGACCAGGATGGAGTCTGAGCTGCAGCAGGAACGCAAACACCACACGGGTTCCAGAGGGAGGAGACACACCTCAGCCTTCCCCTGCCACCGTCTGTCAGGTCCCAGTCCTGATCCCCCACAGAGGCTCTCACCACAGCCCGAGGACAGCGACACCGACCTGTCCGACTCGGAGAGACTTCCTGTCTCGGCAGGAAGTGGCGTCCCGCCGCAGCTGGAGCTGAGGCCTGAGGCCCTTGAAGACGGGGACCGCTCCACTTTGAGTGACAGGTCGGGGCGACCGACTCGAGGTGGCTTCCACTTCCCGGACTTCCTCCCTCCGCCCTTTAACTCCTGGAGCCTGAGTCAGCTGGCGCTCTTCTACAACACGGAGGGTCAGGGGGGGTCGCGACCCAGACCGGTGGGATGTCTGGAGCGGTACATGGAGAAGCTGCTGCAGCTGGAGTGGCGTCAGATCCAGACTATGCAGGAGGAGAGCGGGAGGTCAGAGGTCAGCTGCCAGAGGTCAGCCGCCGCCGCCGCCGCCGTGTCATCCCGCCTCAGCTCCCCAAAGTGCATCCTGCAGTGTCAGCGCGCCTTCCCCCTCACCTTTCTCTCCACCCTGGCCACCTGCGCCTGCTCAGGGTACCGCCCCCGGCCCTGCTGCGGCTCCGCCCACAGCCACGCCCGCCCCTCCAGGCTCAGCCCCACGCCGGAGCCCAAAGGAGCCACGTCGCTCCCCAAGAGGAGCTACAGCGAGAGCCGGGTTCACTCCTCCGACAGGAGGTGCAGCAGCCCCGTGAGAACCAACAACCACCTGAGGAGGATGCAGGCCTCGGGCAACATCCGCAACCCACCGCCGCCGCCGCCGCCGCCGCCACCGCCTCCTCCAGGTGCTAACAAATCTCATCAAACCATCAGGGACCAGAGCGTTGGAGGGAGGGGAGGGGCGTCGGATCACAGGACAGGGGGGTTGAGGAAGCGGAGCGACTCGGAGCAGAGGAGAGGGGGCGGAGCCGAGAGGCTGCAAAGACGGAGCGGTTCTGAGTGTAGAGGAGCAGGGAGCGAGCGGAGGAGAGCGGCCAGGTTGAAGGAGCAAGAAATCAAACCGGACGCCGTCACGGCCATAATGGACAATTTACCCGCGTCCAAGTTTCCGGCCGTTCACAGAGCAAACAGATTCAAACAGGTGGAGTTTGTTACATAACAACAGAATCAGCACAGAGCAGCTACAGACCTCACTCTGAGATATGATTGTGTCGTTATATTAATATATATATATATTAATATTTAACCTACACGTGTTTACAATGTCAATTCAACTGCCTGAAAATAATTTTCTTTTCTCAGCTGAGAACGTGATGTCTTAACACAAGTAGCAATGACTGGGGGGGGATGCGTCCAATATGGAAGGAGGAAAACTTGCAGTTCACAGGGTGGCCACCAGAGGCTGTCAATCCCCATAGACTCCCATGTTAAAATGGTCAACTTCGGCGGTGATCGAAACATGTTTACAGCCTGGTACAAACTGTAGTTTTGGTCTCAGTCAGTCACACGTTCACCTGTGACAACTGTAAGGGGGCGGGGCTTATTTTGAGTCCGTCAATGTTTGATATTGTGCATAATTAAGGGGCGTGGTCTCTTGGATTACACCTGGCCACGTTCTGAGGATGCTGCGACAGCACCATGGGTCCAACCCCAGATCTACCGGTGCTCTGCCTCTTTGGCTGTTTTCAGATGAACCAGGAAGTGGAGGGAGTTAACTGCAACGAGTGAAGCGCCCACCAGAGCCTCACAAGCACTTGACATAATTCGCTGTTCTCAGGTTATTGTTTTATCGATTGCTGGGCAGCTCATTGATTGTTGTTACATAACTCTCGGTGCATGTGGTTTTGGCTGAACAAAAAAAAACACTTGTTTTTGGTCTTTTATTGTGGCCACACCTGTGCAATAATCATGCTGTCTGATCAGCATCTTGATATGCCACACCTGTGAGGTGGGATGGATTATCTCGGCAAAGGAGAAGTGCTCACTAACATCGATTTAGACAGATTTGTGAACAATATTTGAAAGAAATAGGTCTTTTGTGTATACAGAAAATGTTTTAGGTCTTTGAGTTCAGCTCATGAAAAATGGGAGCAAAAACAAGTGTTGCGTGTACATTTTTGTCAGTGTATATCATAGCATCTTTATTTCTTCTGAATTTATCCCAGTAAGCACTTGTCAGCACAACACAAAAACATATCTTTGTATGGAAGAAGGGACAGTTATTATCAAAGTTTTCTCTTAAGTGTTAACTGAGTGGTAAAATTCCTCGAAGTGTGGAAAGTCTCTGCTGGAGGTGAATGAGGGTTCAGATTGTGTCGTCTCTTCTCCCGGAATCTCTAGAAAGCCATTTGGCAGACATCAAACAAACTGCTGTATGATATTTATACACCCGACCTTGCATGTCGGTATGATGGAGAGCTCTGGAGATAATTCTCGTGGAATCATGTCGCGTCCCTCCACCTCCCCGAATAAGCCTCCTCTTCCTCTGAAGTCCAACTCTCTGCTCCTCAGTTATTCCAAACCTCTTTACTGCCAGGAACACTTTAGAGAGTTTTGGAAATATTTGCACAACCTTCACTGCTCTGTGTGTCATATGTTTACACATTCTAAGGGAGTCAACAACACTTTTTTTTTATTTCATTGTACATTGCAAAGTGTCAATGACAATAAAGTCTTATCTATCGATATTATCACAGAGGTCTGGAGAGAGTACTTTGGACTTTACAGGCAGTGTGAACCAGAACACATTCCAGATATTATTATGGTTCTGTTACTGTCAAAATTAAGCTTCACAGGGGAAGATATGAAGCGTGAAGAACAAGGTGTTAAGTTGTGTATAGTTTGGACTCAAGAAGGGTCATTCCTAAGGTAAACATCTCATTTTAGGGTTATGAAAACAATTCATGTGTTTATTTAGGCAACTATACAACCATACAATGTCAAAGTGATTATTAAATATTCCATTTTTGCTAACATAATTTTATGCATTTGCACTTGAACAACAGGGGGTGAGACATGGAAACACAAAATGCACAGTATAATTAAATGTATATATTTTGAAATCATGTATTTCTGTATACATTAACAATTAATTTTTCATTACTGTGATAATTCACAGAGAACATTTTTAATTATGTGGTATGTTTTTTTTCTAAATAGTTTAAATACTAGATTACACGGTAAAGTTAAAAACGTTGTAGTGGGTTTGACTATTTCTGTCCAGTTCTCGGCTAGCTACCTCTGATTGGCTGATTTTGATGTTCATCGAGAATTCAAAGCGATCAGCACTCCTCCACTGAAAACAAACCAATCAGAGATGAGATAGGGCGGGTCTTCCTTTCTATGGGGGTACGGACAAGATAAGCGTTGTTCGTTTCCCATCGGAGGTATTTTTGTTGCTGCACAACCAAAATGGACGCCACCTCCCAGCGTGTTTTGGATTATTTGACAGAAGTAGAGGAGGCAGCGGAGGATGTGCTCACTACAAAACAACAGGTGACTCAGCACAACCGTTTCAGTTTCCTGTTCGTAAGATATAGAGCGGAGTTTGCTGAGAGGGCGGTGCTATCAGCTAACGGTGTGTTAGCCGCTAAGCCAACAAGCCGGGTCCATTCCAGCTTTTAATAGCTACTTATACAAGTCTGAAATTGTAATTGATTCATATTTATCCTAGATTGTTTATGCTAGGATTTCTTTTCTGACCAAAAAACAAGTATTGACATAGCACAGTAAGTTATTAACACCAATGCTGTCAAATGTAACAAAATGTAAATAAACTCAGCTCACTTTGTTCAAGTTTCCCTGCAGTTCAAGGCTACACACACGGAAACAAACACATGTGGTTAAGTAAAATTCACCTGGAGTGATTCAAGTGTATCTCCTTCCCTGAACCCTACACACACTCATTACAACTGGAGCGCAACCTTCAACTGCTGCCCAGGTGGACTTAAGTAGCCTGGAACCACACAGGTGTTTCCATTTGCTCTCTTTGCTCTTATCAGCTCCACAGAGCTGAGGACAAGACAAAGCCTTGCGGCCATAACAGAGCAAATAGTAGGAGTTGATCAAAGTCATGGCGTAATTTCAATGTGGCTATATGAAAATGTAAGTAGATGAAATAAGGCGTGTTCTACTTTGACTACCACACACCTCTACTTGCCCCATTATTGTTGAAAGTCAATATAAATATGCATATATACAACATTTGATAAGGGCATCCAAGCATATACTTGTGTTTGAGTCTGGGATATTATTATTTGTAAATCATGACATGATCATTCATATTTTTATTTATTTATTTTTTTTAACACTGCCTGTGTTGCACTTCAGATTTTGGATCTGGACAGAAAAAGGAACGGGAACAGAGAGGCGCTGAACGCACTGAAAACCGAAATGTCTGATTCAGGTGAGCGGCACCTTGTTATTTAGTATGTTAGCAATTAGCTTTCCGACTATTGATTTAAAAAAATCGATAATACATTTCATAATCACTCCTGTCCATCACATTTATGTTTGTAAATGCACCTAAATGAAATGATGCATAACTGTTGTTGCCGTTTGCAGAGAAAGTGAAAGTTTGCCTTGGACACATGTTCATCAAATTTCCCAAATCCAAGACGACAGAGATGATTCAGAAAGGTAAACACACACAGAACATTTCCAGTGTAAACGGTTCCTTTAATTCATGTTTTAAAAAGTTCTCTGTGTTGAACCCTGTGGGCACACAGCATGTTGATGATCTAATTACAGATTTCCAGAGCTCAGTGTTGGCTCCTCCAGATGCCTGAGTTTGTTTATGTTGAAATCATTCCTGCTGGAAGACAAAGCTCTTCTCAGGTTCAATTTCTTGACTCCATTCTTTCCAAAGCTTATTGTCATAGGACATAAGCCTGATCTGGCTCAGCTACCCCCAGTACAGCAGCCCATTACAGATGCCATTGTTACCCCCCTGACGCCACACTAAGCCATCCTAGAGCCAGTCTGTGATCCTGACCTGGCAACCTGATCCACTTCATTACACCCCTGACCTATTATGGCGATATGTTGTCGTTATTGTTTGCTTCATTGCTCAATATCATCATCAGCCTGTACCTATCTGGTCTTTGTCCATCATCAGACCAGGAGCAGCTGGACAAGGAGATTAACGAGATCCGCAAGGGACTGAAGGCCAAGGTCAACCGGCTCAATGAGATGCAAGGTATGTAGAACATGTGAGGAAGGAGTGAATCTCTGTTGTGGGTTCCGTCTTTCATACGGTTCCCACGGCGACACGAGTGCATCGTTTTCCTTGCAGCACTGTCGTTAGCACAGCATTTATTTCAGCCCCCATGGGCACTTGGCCCTTAAAAAGTAGGTGTGGTCAGGCTGCATTGTTGATCCGTTGATATCTCGAGGCGCAATAGACAAACAAGAACCTGTTCTGTAGCTCTGCAATTCACTGTTATTCTGAAGGTGAATTACTGAGAGGTGCCTGTTGTAACACAGCCATGAAGATAATGAATATGCCACTAATGAAATGGATTCTCACATGTTTGATCAATTAAGAGAGAAAGTACAACTATGTCCCTGGCCCACATCCCATTCAGAGACGTTTAAAGGGAGTGGTGTATATGGTATACAGCAGCCTGCCACCAGAGGGCACCTTCAAAAATGGCAGTATTGTGTTCTTTTTTGTTAGATCATTCCCTCCATTGTGTAGGATTTAGCCACTCCCCCTCCTTTTCCAGCATGTACGAGAACATATGGTTTAGTTACATAATGGCAGCTTCTGTGTATATAACAGGCTCATTACAACAACTCTCCATCAATTATAGACTCATAAAGATATCAGTGTAAATAGTGTATTTTGTATTTATGGAACTGAACTGTTTTCAATTAAATCTTACTCACTGGACCTTTTAAGATTTTACACATACAGTAAACATGCTTTCATAAACATTTTTGTTTTTCACTGCTGAGGTACCACTAGCTATATTTTATCTACTTGGTTTCATTTATAGTTTTATTGTAAATGTTGATAAACAATGATCAGTTCACTTTCTTTATTATGATCTATAGTCTTTTATTTCTCAGGTCATACTTTAGACTGTAGATGAGTGGCCCCCTGTTATAGTCGATAAAAATACAGTTTTTAAAAATTGCAAACTATACTTCTTGAATTTTCTTCAAACCTTGTAATTCACAGAAATATGCAATTTCTTACAGAGCAATATAAAGTAACAGAACACTTTTAAGGTGAAATTACAATTCAAAGTGACGTGCATCGTATACATTTGAATTTTTTGAACCATTACTGTTGATGAAAATGGCCCAGAGCCAAAATGGTAGTCGCATGAGCTACTGAATACCATTTTGTACCATTTGCATCATGCTAAGTGGAATTTACCACACAATAAATGGCCCTGGAATTTGGAAATGGTTAAATCTTATATTGGGAAAAACCAAGGAATCATTAAAGAGGCAGAGCAGTAAACTTTCCCAAACATTTCCGAGAACTGGACTGGTTAATGTTTTAACCTTTTGTCCCTTTTATTTATTTATTTATTTTTTGACTCATCAAAGTTTGGATGGACAGCAAACATTGTCATCACTTGTGAAATATTGCTGCAGATGAGAAACGTTTCATACTGCAATGATTAATGTTCGCAGACAGACTGTTGTTTTCGAACAGATGTTCTGTGGATGCAGATGTGTCGTTAAAACCCTTAACGCGTCCCCACGGTCCACTCGCTGGACAGAGCAATGGGAACTGGGAGAGGCAATTTGATAATTACTCCTCTGATAGATTATCCTTCATGTTAGTTTTGGATAACGACTTCAGCCACGATAACATCCAGAGCAAGAGGAAGCAACTTCGTTGCCTCCGTTAAAGCCGGGATCATCCCAGCGTCTGTGTTTGCCTGCAGGGAACCCGGAGCTGAGAGGATACAACCTCTCTCCTCTGTCGGCCGACGAGGTCAAAGCCATGAGCAGCATTTTCAAGATGTGACACCAGACCTGCGGGACATGAGGTCCGAGACCAAATGAGCCATGTCACGTCCCGTGGATGATGTGATGACGAGGACATTGCCTCGTTGGATCTTCAACACTGTGGTGATAATCCGTTTGGGGAATGAAGACATGGACCGAATGACACAAAGTGACATGGAGTCAAAATCAAATCAGACCATGAAGATGGTTCATAGTCACAAGATGGCAGTGCAGTGACAGTAGAGACATGGAGTCTCCATATCATCATCATCATCATCATCTACCCTCACACTCACCGCACGGTTATTTAACTCTCATCACAGCCAGGGCTCAGTCTATAATTACCAATGATCAAATGTGTGTCCGAAATATTATTATTCTGCACAAAAACTACAAAAAACATTTGAAAATTAGTTTTGAGTAGAGTTTTTTAGACAATACCAGTTCATTCACAGAAGACATGCCAACAGTTCCCTTATGCTCAGAAATACAAAACAACACTGGAAACGAATAGGGGCGGTTTTCTAAAGTGGGACTTTTATTTTGAAGGCTAAGAAAGCGAGCGAACGGGGGCCTACGTGTCACCGCGGGGCTCGATTGTGCTCCATCCCAAATTTTCTTCTAATTTCATGCGTAAACGGTGCGGCTTGTACTCGACACATTGAACTGCAGTGTGGGGTCTCAGTGTTTATCTGTAATTACCTTCCATTCTTTAAATAAATCCGCTTACATAATATTTGGCTGATTTGCCTGTTCTTCTTTCATTCTTTCATCTTTCATTCCTTCTCTTCAGAACGAGACATTCCACACATCTTAAGTCACTGTGGGATAAACGAAGACTGCAAAATAGTTATTGTTGTGTAATGCGTCAGGGAGACATGTCAGCACCGAGCATGAGGAGACATGAATGACCCGGGGCAGCGAGAGGGAGAGAGAGAGGGGGAGGGGGGGCGGTCTCAGAGGAGCTATGTGTAGGTGGTTTGTGTGTGTGTGTGTCGGAGTTGATGATGATGATGATGATGATGATACAGTAGCAGCTCCTCTTTGGTTGCGTGCCAGCCGCTGTCAAACCCTGGAACTTGTTCTGAGCGATGACTCCGTGAGTCACAGGATGGGAACCTGCCGGAGTGTCTCAGGTAATTATTACAAACACTGAGACACGCCACCGCGCTGAGGCCGAGGAGGTGACACGCCGGCGCTTCCACTGCTTTGATTTCCACCTGCCAGACCATAAAATCAAGGCATTATGAAACGATGATTGATGGCACACTGATATTGTTTACCCCCCACAAGCGGAATTATTGACATCCAACAAGAGTGAGCATAAATCCTTAAACTCTGCGTCATCATTGGGTGTGAGTATCGTAATAGTGGGTCTCAGATCTGTTTTCAAAGTTAAATGAAGAAAAATCCTGTGCTTTTATTTTGAAGATGATTTTTTTATGCTGTCTATTCACACTCCTTCACAGTCGGTGGCGATGATAGACATAGACAGACTTAGACATAGATGTATTGTTTTATTACCTTGTCTTCCTCAGTGTACTGTAAAAACATGGCTGCCCCCATAGAGAGGACCTGCTCCTGGTGTAAATATACATAAAAGGCCTAATTTGAGGGTTATGCAAAATACCAAGTCTTTCATTGGGGTGATTATACAGTTTTAAAAATTTTCTCTGTAATTGTTTTGTAATTCCATTTCCATAGATAGAAGTGGCAAAAATGAGCTGAAATCTCTCACACTGCACCTTTAAAGTGAGACTAAAAGGAAACAGTTCCCCCGCCCTTGCATCGCTAGATGATGTTTTTCTTCACCACTAAACTTAATTTCTTATGTTACGATATTCTGTAATATAAGAAAATCTCCCTGGATTTGGGTCACAGCCCGTCACAAAGAGGTGATGGTGGCTCCCAAATCCAGACTGTTCCATCTTGTGGAGAGGAGCCGTGTCAAAGGCAGATGTATGGCTCCAATTTCTGCCTTGACATTAAATTGCAGTCACTCGTGAGCCAAAGAACACAGTGTTATTGCTCCAACAGTTGAATGAATGAAGTGTGGCTCTAAATCTGAAGTCAGATTTGTGTTCTCGCTCCTCGTGCTGAGGCCGAGACTCTCTGGTGGTGTTTGGCGCGTCGATGGTGTGTGACCACGGCTCTTCCGGCTCTTCATGGCAGCCGGGCCTGCTGCTCCGCTCCGGAGTCATGATTCACTCCCGAGTCGCTGGCTGTTTGCGAGCTCGCATGCATCAGAGTATATGAGTGTGTGGCGGCAGCCAAGAGGTGAGGAAATAAGTTTAGCGTCTGATCCTGACAGACTTGGCAGAGGGTCGCTCTAATTATCCGGTGTGAGGGTCCAAGGTTCGTGCTACGCCTCTCACTCAGATTCCAGCCATGTGTTATCATTTCAACTCTGCAGTGGAACTATACCCAGTTCATGAGAATGGATGTTTTTTGTTTTTTTTTCAGATATGTCATTTAAAGCTCAAACTGCATAATATTTACATTCACATCTTGGCCCCAGGAATAGGAATTTAAAGTATGCAAAAACTATGTATAGAAAATGCAAATTGAAGGTGCAATTAAAGGTGCAGTGCGTACAATTTGGTGACCTCCAGAGGTGAAGTTCCATGTTGGAATCCATCACCTCACCCTCACCCTTCTGAACATGCAGGAGAACCTATGGTCGACTCCAGTTGTTGTCAGAACTCAAAAGATGTTTAGTACGTCCAATTTGACTACTGTAAAAACATGGCCGCCCCCATAGAGAGGATCCCCCCCTCTCATGTAAATATACATTAATGAATGGTCGCATTGTAGGGTCATGGGGAAAAACGAAAATATTTACGTGATTATAAATTCATGAAAATGTCAGCATGTAATTATTTTGTAATCTTTTTCGAAGTGACAAAAACGAACAAAATCGTACACACTGCACCTTTAAAGTTGACATCAACAAAGTCACAAAAACTTGAATGCGGCTCGTGAACGGTCAACAATGGTTAGTGTTGATCAATTTCGCGCCAAGCTAAGAACTGGACGTGACGATGCTAACCACTTGTAATTAATAGCTAACATGTTTGTTTGTGGTGCAGGCTCATAACACCGAACAACGCATTTCCTGCTGTGGTGTCCGTTTTTCCTAAATGCTCATAAAGAGACAGAAGCCACAGATTTGGAAACATGGTTTTCAGAAAATCACATTTTTAATGATAAAAGGCTGAACATTTCCGTTTGATTGGTCCTTGTCACACCAAGCAGAGCTGAACGGAAAGAAGGTCTGATTGGCCTCATGTCTTGGAGCAGTGTGTGTGTGTGTGTGTGTGTGTGTGTGTGTGTGTTTGTGTGTGTGCGTGTGTGCGTGCGTGCGTGCGGGTTGTATCGATGCTCCACATCCTCTTGCATCTCCGGAGGCTTTTCATCTTTTCAACATCATTCAACATCTGGTGCCTCTCACTTTTTACTTTCTGTCTTTTAAAACTCATTGCTCCTCCTTGAAGTCTTGAAGATCTAAATTAACCCTCTGACCTCTCGCAGGCACATTAAGCCAAAGTGGGATGATGAAGGACTGTGTTATACCTCTGTTAATCAGGCCGTAGCTGTTAAAATGCAGTTTGTTTTATCTTATCTTCTAACAATATATAACATCCACCCAGTGTTCACATAAGCAGTAATTGTACGCTGTTATTCTGTTCCCCTCCCTGTTTGGTATGAAGCCTCCACTCGGCCGCAGGAATGTCCGATGTAGGGACGGTTAATACTCCGTGTTAATGTTTGAAGTCCACGTAAAGAAAGTATATTATTCCTCCCGCCGCGCAGTAATACAGGAGACTCAGCCGAAGTCCCCCGACTCTGTTTTAATTTCCTCCCTTCAGGAATGAGCCGCGATCATGTGGAGGCCGTGAGAGAGGCTGCAGGTGGTGGAATGATAATATGTAAGAAACACATCATGCGTCAGATTTGACTCTTTTCATTAATTATTTCATATCAAAACAAAGTGAATCTGACTGTGATACTGCACCAAGGACCACAAGTGGGCGTCGCCTTTAAGGTGAGTGGTGTGTAGTTCCACATTGAGGCCCTGACCCTTTCAGGAACAATTACTCCAAACACCATTTCATTCAAGGATTCAAGGAACTTCAATTGACATATTATCACACATTTACACATTTTGTACGAAATTCAAGTTCCCCTGGTCCTGGTTATAAGCCATAAATAAGAGTAATCTTTTTTTTTAAAGAAAAATAAATGAAAAAAACAGTGCAGTAACAAAAAGAACAAAAACAAGAGCACTGGTGAAAGGTGCGGAAAATAAAAGTTTAAAATATACAATAAATAAGAAAAGCTTCAGCTGTAATGACGCACGAAACTTCAATGGACGTGTGAACAACATAACCTTATAATCAGTAATTACCGAATGCGTGTTAGGAAAATAATGTAACTTTCTGCCCGAGAAATAAATAAATAATAATACTTGAAAATGAGAGACTTTTGTTTTGTCGACAATAACAGTCTATTTGAATCAATACAAAAAAAACAGGCTTTGAAGGCTGAGAAAACGAGGGGAGGCGCTGTGAACTGACGCTGCCCTGCTCCCTTGTATATAAACATCAAACATGACAGAGACACACACACGCAGGAAACGTAAATAAATAAAAGCATCGTGTGGCTCATTTTGTTTTTCTTTCGAGCTTGTGATGAGATAATGAACACGTCTGGTTGTACCTGCTCCCAAAGGTGCATCAGATAAAGTAAACAGAGAAGAAACAGCCTCGACCAAACTCAACGTCAGCTGCAGCTGTTCAGGCCTCAGATTGGAAAAGTAATCGCCTTTGTGATGCTCTGATAAATATCGACCACCTCCAGCGTGATGACAAGCTGATGGCAACGGACTCTATCACTGAGTCAGATCAACAGAGCGAACTAAGCCAAATGAGCCCAGAGCTCCAGAACAAACACAAAGGCCTGCAATTCCTCCTGTGTGTGTGTGTGTGTGTGTGTGTGTGTGTGTTTCACGTGGAGTGTTGATCCCATCAGCTTCCAGGCAGGTTGGAGGAGTGTGGAGCCAACGCTGGCTCCATCCCTCCTCCTCTGGCCCTCATCAGCAGATATGGCAAACAGGGTGTGACATGTGAACATGCTTCTCAGGCACAATCCTGATGTAGGGATAATACACTCACTATATTACATGGAACCTATGATGACTCCTCTGTCACATCCACTTATCAAAAACGTCGGTATTATTATCCTATATTAAATATGCCCACGGATACTTCCGCATGTGTGATGGGAAGCACTGGAATCGAACCCATGACCTTCGGATTATATGATGACTCCTCCCACCGCTCCGTCGCGTCCACTCATAAAAACCTCAATATAATTCTCCTACTTTGAATATGCCCAACAGGGCGCGATGTCCCGTAAATTTCACGTGCCCCCGTGTCTCCACTTCCTGTTTTATTGTGAAGCCCTGAACCCTATGCGTGTCTGTCACGTCTACTTCCCCTCGTCGCCTCTCCCTCATTCTCCCTCATCTGTGTCACCTGTGATGCGTCTCCAGCTGATTCCCATCCCCGCTGATTGCCATGTGTATTTAAGCCCCTTCGTGTCCTCGTGGTCCTGGTGGTGATATCCCACAGTCTGCCCTCAGTTCGCCGCTCCTCGTTCTGCGATCGTGACTCAAGTCTGTTCCTGAACCGTCACATGTGTGTTCTGCTCACCGAGCCTTGTTTGTTTTTTTGGATTTGCCTTTTCGCCTGCTCCCTCTCGTTCACTCAGTGGTCCAAATAAAGACGCTCTTATCACGATGCTGACTCAGGGGTACTGCGGCACTGTCAAGTTACACCCTAGACCTCAGCGCCCTGGTGAACAGCGCCAGGCTTCACGCCAACACTTGATAACAGAGTTGATAGGTTTTTGAATTGCATGAACCGTCTTTTATGTTTATTTTTTATGGCAGAAACACTGTGACAAAGGTGTCCACGGGCAGTTTTGTTAAAGATGCTGCAGATTTGTCGATTAGATTGTGATAAGATTGATTTCATTTATAAAAAATAAAAAAAAAGTATAAGTGTGTATCAAACCGATGCCCTTCTTGAAAGTAGCCTGTGGCTCCAAAAGGGTTGGTGACCGTTGCTATGGTGACTGGCCATGTCTTTGTTCGATCATCGGAGAGCCCAGTGTCTGAGTCCCAGCAGCACGGTGTCGCTTTTATCTTTATCCAAGCATGACGGTGCAGATTCAGAGAACCTGAACAGGTCATTTCTGAGCTCTGCTGTTTTACGTGACACCACGCGTCTTCTCACCTTGTTATTCTGCCTGTGCAGGCTTCTGTTTGATCCTGTGTCTCATATTGTTCTTAAATTAATTCCAAACTCATTTTAACAGCCACGTCGACTGGCGATTCTGCAGTTCAGGGAAAGAGCTGTTCGGACAGAGTCATGAATCCACACTTGCACGCTCACTCAGCACTTTGATTAGATTCTCCCAGATGAAATGACATGGTTGAATGGATCTGTATTTATATCTAACTGTTCTAATATTGAAGAACAATTGAAGTGATTGACAACACTCTTCACAATATATATATATATATATTTATATAATACAGATAAGTGTAAAAGGAAACTTATCAGAGCCTCTCTAACCCTTAGATAAGAGACTCCAGTTGCCAGCGTTTGAACACAAAAGCCTCCAAGACTCAAGCTGTGCTCCCTCTGTAACACATGTTCAAGCTGTAGGTGCATTCCTGTTTTTCACCAGCTGGCACATTTTTTTCATTCTCCTCTCATTCTCATTGTGAAGCTGTGTGACAACTATTTACGTGCAGATATTCATACAGTATTCCCTTTTTTCAGTCATCAAAACAGTTGCTGTTTCCACGGTCACAACATCGTTGCTGTCAGCGATGATGATGACATGTGGTGCGTGACTTTAGTACAGAGCAGGCTCTCGATCACAGAGGCTGTGATGGTGATTGGCTGTAAGGTAGAGTAACATTTGAATGCTATGCCAATCAGAGGCAGAGGTGGGCGGGTGCTCACACACAAACACAAACACACGTAATTACGTTTGCTATGAAGTGACATATTTAATGTTTCGTTTAATTCTAAATAAATATTACAGTTGAATTTAGCGTTCGATTTAAGGGGGTGGGGCCAAATTCTATGTTACTTTCCCTGGTAAGTAGTTGGTCATTGCTAATTGAAATGACCTTAATCCCACACAGATATTCTGCGTGTGGCCGTGACTGATGTCATCGTATCTTCTCAATCATTTAGGCCAAATTGACCAGGTTGTTGTTGTTGTTTGTTCTTTTTATCGTGTGTATCAGTAAGCATCAGGGCTAAATGAAGCAGTAAAGACAGTAGTGTTGGCCCAGAGAAACACATAAAGATGTGGAACAGATGTGTGTGTGTGTGTGTGTGTGTGTGTGTGTGTGTGTGTGTGTGTGTGTGTGTGTGTGTGTGTGTAATGCAACCCACTGCTGAAACAGAAGGTTCTACCACACTTGTATATTTTTTGAGGGATGTAAACTAAATCTGGGACGGAGCATATAGGCATAACATGGGCACCTCCTGTTGAGACCCGACAGCTGTGCAGTTGCTGGGGCAGTGACAGTGTGTGTGTGTGTGTGTGTGTGTGTGTGTGTGTGTGTGTGTGTGTGTGTGTGTGTGTGTGTGTGTAATACAACCCACTGCTGAAACCGAAGATTGTATTACACTTGTAGTGCACAGTTATTGACCTGTTGACACCGGCCTCTTTTTCTATGCACTGCCGCTGATGTAGGAGTCACTGCTGCCTCTGGGATTCCACACAGGAGAAACTAAATCAAAGCACATCAAAGGCTCCTAATGCAGACTCACAGGAATGGCTGTGAGAACTCTCTGTAGGGTTGTTCACCATGATGGATGGATACTGGGTGTCGTCCATCTCTCAAAGGCCAGATGTAGCACGTTCCAAGGTTGTTGCCATGTTTTCTCCTCTGATAAATGACTGGGTGGAAAAACAAAAAATTAAAAAATCAAGTCTCGCTGGGTCACGGTGAGGACGCGAGTTCCCGGTAAGGTTGTCCACGTTCACCTGGGCCGTGATGACAGACGATATTAGAATGGATGGATCTAAAAACTATGAAATGACCTTTACCCTCCACCTTGTCCACACACGCAGATTGAATCATGCCACGGGGAGCTCATGGACACAGCAGCTGTCAGAGAGGGTTTTATGTGTGCTCACACCTTGGTCATATTTATGACCTCATGCACACGCAGAGGCGAATTGTCAGCCGGACCACACAAGCTGTAAAACAGAATTTCACACTGAGCTGCAACATTCTGTTCGGTTCTGAGAGAGAGAGAGAGAGAGAGAGAGAGAGAGAGAGAGAGAGAGAGAGAGAGAGAGAGAGTAGCAACATGTATGTATGTATCTATGTAGTTTAGATGATGATTATTCTTATGACTCTTATTATCATGCGCTTTAGATAGTCATTTACACACACACGCACACACACACACACACACACATATATATGTACACACACACACACACACACACACACACACAATTTAATTATTATTGATGCCGCTATTGTTGTTGTATGACTATTAGGATTATTAGGATCGTAGTAGTATTATTAGTGCTATTCATACAGGAAGCTTATGTGCAATCATTTGTGTGCAGTTGCATCTTTTTGGTAAATAGAATGGTTCTTTAATTTGTATCAAATGTATTTAATTGTTCCATAAATATCTTGAGCTGCTGTAATGGTAAACCCTCCCCACTGTGGAATCACTCGTTTATTTGATCTTACCTGAAAATGAATCTGTGAACTCTAATGCATCACTCCAAAGACTGATGATAAACATGGTTATCCATCATTTCGCTGGGCAGTTATGGTGAGTCATATGATGCAGTTATTAGATATGAAGTTATGTTTACATCAAATCTGAGTTGAAGGAGTTTGGAGGTGCAGGTAAAATCCAGGGTGGGGAGATTTTAACATATGTAACGTTTATTTAACATGTAACATGTAACATGTTAAATAAATAACATGTTATTTATTTAACATGTAACATATGTAACCTGAGGGAGTCCAGTCACAGAGTTCAGTGAGAGAAGAAGTGTAAAGCTCATCAGAGGCAGATTCAGTGCAGAAGTGGGAGGCCGGAGGCATCAGCCATGATATTTATGAAACATCAGAAGATTCGCACTCACACACACTGATAATACAGACATGTTGATTATGCACAATCATTTATCCATAATGAATGATGACTTTTTCTTGAGTACACGAGGAGGAGGTGAAGCTCCCACAAACTCTAATTGATTCCAGCTACATAAACTTATTAACAGAGTGCAGCTGCTCATTTGTCTCTGCTGTGCAGCAGCAGCATCATGAACAAAGCTTCAAAGGATATTCTGTTAGTGATGAAATGTCAACAATGAATGATCAGCTCCTGTATTTCACTGTTAGTCATAACAACACTGAGAGGTACCTTCATTTAGCCACTGCTACTATATCATATAGACTCATGGGAAACTAAACGAGTGGAATGGTATCTTTTCAGCAAAGATTAGTTTATTTTATGATGTTATAAATACTACAAATAAGTACTTTAAATAGTCATGCATCAGTTGGGCCATTAGAAGCCAATAACTTGATCTAAGTGATGATACAAGAATTATAATCGAGATTCAAAGTGAAAAGTAAAAGTCCAAACATTCTCACATTGCTGTCCACAATGAACACCAAACAATAATAAGTCCAAGTATTAGAATACATTTGATAATAATACAAAATAAAGGGGATGTTAACAGGCAGCAGGTGTAACAAAATCTAGAAATATAAAGTAAGCAAATATACAACACAAAATATACTCCTCAGATAAGAATGGAGCTGTGTAATATCAATAAGTATATTTGTACAAAGTAGTGTGCAACATAATACAAATAATAGTAATAATAATAATAATAACAATAATAATAATAATAATAATAATAATAATAATAATAATAATAATAATAATAATAATAATAATAATAATAACAATAATAATAATAATGAGATTAAAAAGTTTTTATTATTCATGTTTTCGTCTTTGATCCCATTCTTGCAAAAGTTGAAAAATAACTTCAACCTCACAGACTTGGAGAGTTCAAATTGTTACAGGATGTAAAGGAAGAACCCAGGCGCAGTACAAATGGCAAGGAGGCGAGGAGACATTTCACAAGCTTTTTCCGATGGTGGTAAACAGCATAAAACAGGCAGACGGAGACAATCCAAGGTCAGGTTACCGGTGTCAGGAGGCAAGAACAGGTCAGGACAGAACAAAGCTGGGGGATCCAGAAAGGTAACGCTGGTAAGTTTGTGCTGGGCCATGACAAACTGACAACAGGTAGGTCTCTGATAACAGAGAGTGACTGGTTTAAGAGGGGACCAGTGATGAGCAGCAGCCGTGGTGTGAGTGTGGCTGCTGATTGCAATGAGTGCAGCGTGCGGGGGGGGGGAGTTCTCAGTTTGCGCGGCACATGAACTCTTCACAGCCCTGACTACGGAAGCTGACATAAAAAAATGACACTGGGTTCTCGTTTCCATCCAGAAGTTTGCTCTTAAAGGACTAACCGCACTAAGGAACACAAATGTGTGTGTGTGTGTGTGTGTGTGTGTGTGTGTGTGTGTGTGTGTGTGTGTGTGTGTGTGTGTGTGTCACAAACTGTGTGAAAGTTATGTTTTGATTTGAATGCACGAACAAGCTTTGCATTGCATTCCACATGGTTTATGCAGTTTTGATACATATCTCTGCTCGGAGAGGCCTCGAGTTTCGTCGGAGTCTGAGCCAATGATCAAAACCTCAGTCTTAACTGCTCTGTTTACTTGCACTCAGCTCCAGGCAATCCAGGAGTATCATGTTAAAAGAATTCCGTTGGGTCAAGCAAAAGGTAAAAGTGAGTGTCATCGACAAAGAAAAGAGGCTTACGTGTCCCGAAACAGAACCCTGTGGCACTCCACAGGTCCATCTGTGTCACATGTAGGAATTAAACCACGTCGGAATACTTTGTCTTTCAGACATTCCAATAAAATACTATGTCACAGTATCACACGTAGAATCTCAATCCATCAAAATGAAAAGTGAAGATTTTCTAGCATCAGCATCAGTCAACACTTTACTATTCTTCACTTCCAGGAGAGCACTTTTACTACTGGGATTTGCAACGAATCCACTTTAGAAAATAATTAATCAATTGTTCCGTTGTATATTTTCAAGAGGTTTGGACAGAAAGGCTTCTTTGGAAACATTTGAGGGATATAAGGAGGATTTTCAA
>JAFBJT010109779.1:2108-12804 GCA_016785325.1 Chascanopsetta lugubris
ACCACCACCACCACCACCTCCCTCTCTCCTCTCTCTCTTTCTTCCCCTCGTCTTCCTCCGCTCACATCCTCCTCCTGTGCAGGGCTCCAGGCTCGGGGCCCAGTCAGCTCTTTTTCTCTTGTCGTCCACGCAGGCTGCAGAGATCCATCCTGATTGCTCCCCCCCCCCCCTCCCCTCTTTATCTCCTCAGGATGAGACCATCCCAAACTCTAAAACATTTCAGAAATCCTCCTTATTGTTCCTGGGACAGACTCTCGCGTGATGGGGCAATAAGAGGCGACGCTTAACCTGCGATTGGATGTGTGTAGACCCGCATCTACCTACGAACACAGCTTGGGACGTTTTATGTATTTCCTGTCCCTCCCTCCCTCCCTCCTCTTCCTCCTCCTCCTCCTCCTCCTCCTCCTCTGCGAGCTGTGAGAACAGGATGTCTGTCGTCTGCAGTCATTAAAGGAAGGAGCGGGATAAATCAGCTATCGACCCGGGCTGTACCTGTCAACCCAACCAGAACCATATGGCCGTCTTCGCGCAGGACGAGGCCTCCGGCTACAAAACCCGTAATGACAGACAGACAGAAATAGAGCGATGACTTGAACTGGGGCTAAAATAAGAAAGGCCTCGGTAATGTGATATCAGTCATTATTATGTCAGATGACCCGGTTATATTTGTCGCATTGATCTTCCACACTCCTGTTTTTAACAGGGCAGTCGCTTAAAGGTGCAGGGTGTAAGATTTGGGCCATTTTTGTCGCTACACACCGACAACTACATGACTTTAGAATCACCTAAGTGGCGCAGTGTGTAGGGTTTGTTGACATCTAATGGTGAAGTCGCACCTCGCACTTCCGGACATGTAGGACAATGTATGACAGACTTTGGGGAAAAATCAAAAAGTGTCTTTTCTATCTGACTGTAAAAACATGGAGGAGTCGGTGTCGAGACCCCCGATCCATCCTTCATTTCTACCCCCTTTATCTTACACACTGGACCTTTAAAATCGGAAACGTGTCAATTACCAGGCTACTCATTTGTTTACTAAGCTTCTCCCATCACTTCGATTCGCCATGAATAAATCAGAGGACGTTAGCATAACACTCGGCATTCGCCGTGCTATGTGCTACACACGGTTTCAGTGTGGCAGCACCAGCCGCATTCCTTCACATGTTCCCTCGTAGCTCGGCAACAGAAGGGGGTGCCCCACTACCCCACATCCTCATGAAGGGGACCTGAAGGACCCCCCCCCCCCCCCCACCCACCCGCCCATCGCCAACCCACCACAACTCCAATGCATTCACATCCGGAGGCGGGACGTCAGCCTTTTGGTGAAAGACTCAGGGAGATGTACTGGCAGAAATGTTGTTGTTGCCATGGAACAGGAAGTGGGTCCTCGTCCTCCTTGTATATGTTGCACCTCCGCGCTGCCTGGCTTTCTAATGTTACCCAAAGGCCGTCGTGGGTTTTGCCTCCACGCTGAGGAGGAGGACGGCTGAGGTGAAAGTGTTGGCGCACGCGACCCAAACCCTTCACACTGAACCTTTAAACCTCTGCACACATGACTCACTCCTTCTGTTGCTATATTTACTTCCCACGTTGTTGCTTAAGACTGTGGAAAGGGTTTCTAGGGTCATTATTAAAGGATTTGTGAGAACGACGACCGAAAAGGCCCGAAGGCCTCTGAGCTGAGTGGAAGGAAAGAAATGTTTGTGTGTGTGTGTGTGTGTGTGTGTGTGAGACTGAGTGTGTGTGTGCGTGCGTGCGCACTTACCATATCCAGCTCTTGTGAGACTCGCCGCTTGCGCAGCTCTTCCATACGATCGCTGACGTCGCCGAAGCAGGTGTTGTAGTACTCAGAGTACTCCTGTGCAAGGTCATCTATGTTGCCCAGAGAACCATCCTGCGCGAGAGAGAGAGAGAGAGAGAGAGAGAGAGAGAGAGAGAGAGAGGGAGAGAAGTTCAGCCAGGGAGCGACAACATCCTGAGAGAATTCTACTCCACTCGAATTGTGTAAATCACGACTTCACCTCAAAACAATGGAGAAGGAAAAAGCTGGGACAAGTTCCAGAAGCGGAGTGACGAGCGTGTGTCCCTACGTCTCGGCCGTTCGCCCCCAACGAACAACTTGATGAAACCACTTCAAATGAGTGGTACCATCGAAACCAACCAGCAGGGGGACATTTCAAAGAGTGACACAGGCACTTTAACAATCATCCGCACATCACTTCTGACCATCCGTTGATTTGTCAAAGATAATTCATGCGGACACAGAATCTGCGAAAAAAACAAACAGTGGAGGACAATCGTTGTTCCCAAAAACAAAACCCTGAAAACACGCCCCCCTGTGTATTCTGGAACTTGATTGACTCTTATCAGCTCCCTCATTCTGCCAGTGTCTTTACAGCAAACACTGGCCCTCCCCGTGGTTTTGTCCCGTATCAGCGATGCCCTTTACCTCCACAGACATTCATCCCCGTCCAAACCAAACACGCTCTTCCGGCTCGCTGTAGTTTGGATCAGCTGAGTTCCTGTCTTTGTCTGAGGGCGTGTGTTTAGGACTGAGGGAGGAAACAGCGGCTCCAAACAGAAGAGAGCTCACCTCGCGGCTGGGTATAATGCTCCAGGACTGGCCTCTAGGTTGCCTTTGGAAATATTAACGGTGACCTCAATCTTTTTCTTTTTAAAAACAAAATGCCGTAGAGACGGCGTACACGAAGCGACTGAGGACGCTGTAGTATCGCCGCCAGGCCTGTAGGTGGCACTGTTACGCTACCGCACAAATCTAGATGTGGCGCAAGAAGAAGAAGGAGAAGAATCGCATGATGATGGCGGCAAAGAATACGCAAGTCCAAACCATTGTTGTCGTTGCTAACGGCGGCTTAGCGCATGTTGAGGGAGACGCGTATCGACTGTAAAGATGGATACGATACACTGGCGTCTTGAGATTGGTTTCAAAAACTAGAGTATTCGCCAGCCCCGTGTGGACGAAACGCCCATACTGTAAATAACGTTTGTCGGCATCACCCAAACCGGTCTGCGTGTGGACAGAGCCTAAGAACAAATATTTTAAGAACTCAATTGATTCCTTCAGACTCTCTGTAGGAGGTCTTCTGGGGTCTGAACGCGGCAGAAACCCACTCCGACGTCTTGCCTCGCTGGAAATGTAGGCCACTGAGGCGGCGGCGGTCAGCTGCTGAATATTCATGAGTGTTGATCTAATGTGTGCCAGGCAGACAGCGAGCATTGAGTCACTGTGCAGGGTCCGAACAGTCCCTCTCAGTCTCTGTCTTTCTCAACCGGACCCCCTATCTGGGTGCCAGGCCGCAAATGAATGGGTCACTGTGAGTGTGAGTGAGTACCACACACACACACACACACACACACACACACACACACACACACACACACATACAGAGGCATAGGGCCTTCCTCAGAGCGCGGTGTCTCGTCTGAAGGAACCGGGCATTAGCATGCGCACACATGCGTGCGCGCAGGAGATCTCGAAAACATCGGACCAAAACAAACCCCGAGCGAGCCAGAGCGATCCGGCCCGGCTGTGAAACTATGATTATAAACCGTGGGCTGAACATCGCTAACAAACACACATGTTCCGTCTCACAAGTCCAGACGGGCCGCCTGTGATCCGTCCGCCCACCGATTGCTTGTGAAAGCTCGGCGCCGGCCAGACATATGGTTCGAGATGAGCGTGGTTCCCGGTGGGAGCCCTCCGACGAGCGGACACATGCGTTCCCTCACATTCCTCACACGGGCCGCGGGGCGCGCTCTCGTTACAAACACCCAACACGTCTTAATCACCGCAAACGTGCCGTGATCCCGCCGGCTTCCCGGAGATAAGGACCGACCCCTGTCCTCGCATTACACCGCTTCTTGGAATTCCAGAGTTTGAGCGGCGATGGATGAGTTCGCTTATTAATTCGTCGGACTTCCTGCTGTCACTCCCCGAGGGAACGTTCAGTGCACAACATCAGCTGTCGACAGGTAAAGCCGCATATGGTCTGCTCTTGGCTGATAGATGTGTGTGTGTGTGTGTGTGTGTGTGTGTGTGTGTACAGGCACGTGAGCGCAAACATCCATGTGTGTGTGTGTGTGTGTGTGTGTGTGTGTGTGTAGATAGCCAAGATTCCTCCAATTCTCCAGTGACATTAGATCATGGGGGAGTGCAACACAGCTGACCCTCCAAATCCCCCCACCTTGTAATGGGAACCTGCACATGCTCAGTTATCATCGGCGAGACAGCACATGAGATCAAGTGTAAATAATCTCTAAGCGACAGCACCTAAATGGTTAAAGGTGCGGTGCGTACGATTTCGGTCATTCTGATCACTTCTAAAAATGATTACACAACAATTACAAACTGCCATTTTCATGAACTTATAATTGCCCAAACGTAATCTGTTTTTCGAATACCCTTAAAGGATCCCGTTAATGTATGTTTACACAAGGAGCGGGTCCCCTCTACGGGGGGCTGCCATGTTTTTACAGTAGCCCAGAGTGGACGTACTCAAACACCTTTTGAGTTTTAATGACAACCGAAGTCTGCCGCAGCTTCTCCTGCAGGCTCAGAAGGGTGAGGGTGAGGTGATGGATACAACACGTAACTTCACCTCTAGATGCTGCCAAATCGTACACGCTGCACTTTTTTAAAATCGGCCGTTTGCATCAACGACGTCTTTTTGGTCGACACTTTCGAGCGTTTCTGTCAACGTGGGAGTGAAGGTGGAAGAGTGGGATCTGACAGAGGTCCACACATCCAGTTGAGAAAAATGAGTAGGGTTGGGGGGAGGTGGGGGGGGTGGGGGTGGGGCGGGGGGTTGAGGTTGGACAAGGGATGATTTGTGGGCCACAGACTGCAGCAGCTGTGAAGTGAGAGAAGGATAAAACATCTGGAGACGGGGCGATAGATAACATGGGGGAAAGTGATTCCATGGCTTACTGGACCTACACCAACATACGGGATGGCGCGCGTACACACATCAATCCATCCCAGAACATTTAACATAAATAGCCGCTTTAAATCCACTTTACAGAGAAAATTCAGCAGAGTTGTCTCATGGAGTGGAAACCGATACTGGTGATGTAACAGTCACTCCACCCTGGATGTGCGCGAGGCCAACTCCCCATTTTGACAGCAACAATGGCAACAATGGTGATTCGGACGCACAACACCCGCGCAACGGTTTGTGTGTACTTACAGTAAAGAACCAAACATAACGCTCGTTCTCGCCGGGCTACTCCCTAATGCGCCGCTGACATGTGTCGGACCTCCGCCAACAGATGACGTCACCTCTGCTGCGCTGCACCAAACAATGGAAAATGTGATCGACGCGCGTTGCCTCCTTGCACCACCATCACCGCAGAGGGGTGGAGATGGTCAGGTCCCCCCCCCCCCCCCCCCCCCCCCCCCCCCCCCCCCCCCGTCATGCATTGGCAGATGCCATCAACGTAGGAAATACTGTAAAACACTATCGCTGCCCATATTGGGACGGAGACAGCATGAAGGCCCAGCAGCCTCTGCTCACTTAATCAATTAGCCGTGACATTCCTGACATTTCTACGATGCAGTGGGAAGAAATTCACTGGGTCAGTGTTTGGTAGCACCCAGAGGAAAGAGCTTTGCGACGCGTTTGATTATCTAGCTGTAGTTTTCCATGTACATTTAATAGTAAATAATCATAGATATAGAAAGAGATTTTGGTTTTTTTTTTTATCTTATCCAGTTTGGCCAGTTATTGACTTCTTTCTGATCCAATCAAGGCAGAAGAAAAGTGTCTATATTACCATTTTGGTCAGAACTTGACTCACGGATGTGAAAATGGCACATGTGTTTGTTAATGTACTAAATTTAGGAATTCTTTTGAAACTCTATTCTAATATTGACTATTTCCACTTGAGGAAAAATGAATACAAGAAAAGCAAACTGCTCTGGCGTTATAAAAACAGTCGGCAGCCAGCAAACAGGATCTCCTTCCATACTTGTGGAATCACTGCCAAGGAGCTGCTGCTAATCTCTTAATCAAACTACACTCAGCTATGTTTTCCACATCATGCCTGTTTATTGTAACTGTGCAGAAATACAATGTAAAACACGTTCAGAGCCATTGGCCCCGACGCCTCATCTATTTGTTCGACTCCCAACTTTTAGGTTCACATTCCTGAGGGTGCTGTTCATCATGCTGCGGCTCAGTTACATACGAGATGAATAGCGCTAACCATTGTTAGGGGGGCCGGGCCTTGTGACTGCTCGTTCTCTGGGGGGAAAGAACAATGACAGCATCCCACAGTAGGGCCATGCCTCTGATGTAATGATAGAATGTCCGTAGTACTTTTATCTTTGCTGCGAGAATCTCAGGACGAGAGCGGCGGCGGCTTGGAATCTCCACCGACTGATTGGTTTTGTGTTCCCATAAGAACTCGAGGTTGAATTGTTCAGAGTCATGGATCGGGCTCGCCAGCGATCGCCTCATCTTGAAAGCAAACACGAGTAATTGACCCCTCACTCCACCCAGTTGCGTCTCCATCCAATTCCAGATCCTGGAGGATTTCGCTAAACTCAATTATTTATTCCAGGAATGTCAAGGCAGCGCTGCCGCTCTACCCTGCGACCACTGAAACAGCCCAGAGGCGAGAGGTGAAAGAAGTCCGAGATGAGAAATGTGGGAAAACATCAAGTGAAGGCAGGTGGGTTAGAAAACACACTGCAGGTACTACAATGGAGAATTCCACAAGACACGGAGCCAATAAATGTCCGACTCAAAGATGCAGAATCGGCCATGAGCGTCCGGGGGGCGTCAGGGGGGGGGGGGTTGAGGATGAAGGTAAGAGCAGAAAGGCCACAGCCCAACCTTTTCAGGGGGCTTCCTGAGGATTTCCGTGGCTCGAGCAGAACATTGCTCTGCCATCCCAGCGGAGGAAGTCTGCCAGTTCTCCGTGTGACCTCAATAACGAGACCGGCGAAGGAGACGTGAGCCGAGTGGGAGCTGGCAACAATAGACGAAAACCAGGCAATGATCCACCGTATTAGAACATTATTTGGCGACGTTACATAGTGGCCTAACTCACCACAGTTTGGCAAGAGTGGGACTAAAGCATATGTAGACGTTCTCCATGAAGTGTTGTGTGGCAACACATCATCTAAACATATGTTCCCTAGACACCATCAGTTACCACGTCTCAAGAGGAGAATACAACTCTTACTTTGAGAGATGAAGTACTGTCTAGTCCTTAATGGCTGTTTCTTCTTGGCTTGGGTGCAACCTTTCAGCCAAAGTCTCTTTGAGACGCAGAAAGACATGACTGTCAGTTAATGATCAGATCAACGGGGGGGGGGGGGGGGGGGCCACAAAAACAAAGTTTAACGCAATCAAAGTCATGTCTGAAGGTCTGTACTGTTCTTCGCTATACCAAGAAACACTGGAGTTATTCTAGATACAACTGGACCCAACTCGCTCTGGACATTTGCCAAAAGAAGAGTAATGAAAAGGAACTAGACTGGATTTTTATCCTGGATCTTGCATACGCCAATAAGAGCGTACACTAGGCTGATATTGGACCCTCGGTTTCCACAGAGGGAGTGTTATTGTGGTTTGTTTAACATTCAGTGGAAGTTCAGAAACCCTCGTGGCTACAGTCATGAAATGGAATTCGAGGCAAATCCCCTATTCAGACATCTGTAAATCCCCGCACTTTGAAAATCTACGGCTCCTGCGCCATACGGACCGAAAAAGTGCCTTTGAATCTTAATTAGCTGAGGGACTATTTTCTTTGCTTCCACCACAAATAAATGACTGGCTTACTTGGGTATTCTTATTAAACACATTCCACAACAGGGCTTGCTGTGTATGGTTAACCTCGAAAGACGGGGCCCCCTCAGAAAGAAAATACTGCAGACGACAGGGAACTTTAATTTACAGACATAAAAGTGTGAAAATGTCTTTAGAAGGTGCCAACGCAGATTTTCTGTGTGGTGTAATCTACAGTACTTCAGGGGTAATTCTTGGGTTTCGGCTGAAATCGGTTGGGTGCAAAGTGTTGTAAACATGTTGACCAGATCCTTATCGGGACGGAGGATGTCCATCGGTGCAAGTATGTAGGGCCTGTTCACACACGAGGGAGAGCTGAGACAAAACAGTGAAGGATGTTGCGTCAGAGGGCTCGGGGCAAAAGCAGATTTAAAGGGCATTCCCATAAGGGTCTCACGAGTGAAACAAAAGCCATTGAAAGTCCAACGCTATCGGATTTAAATATAGCGGATCCATTTTTCTTTCAGTATGATACGGAGTTTTATTGTGTCCAGAACAATCATCTCGGTGGGCGCTGAAAGAGTTTGAGAGCTCGATCACAAGCAAATCAATGAGCATTTTATGAGTTTCCATTGACAACAAAATGAGAAAAATGGTGCCTGAACGCATCTGATCTCAAAAAGTCCAGCCACTTTCACAGGAGAAGCAGCCAAGTGAATGTATTCGCATGGTTGTCTATCGATTAGTTCCAGCATTGACGACTGACCTGCTGAACTTTTGAAAAAACAGACACTGGGATCCGAGCAGCCAAGACGAACAATCGACTCCTATGCTTTCATATTTCAACTGTATCTGTATGGTTTAGGTGGTGGTCACAGTTAAGCCTGCCCAGGAATTGGAGGCATTAACATGTAAAGTGATACAGTGCCGGGGAACAAGCCTCCAATAAACTCTGAGGTCGCCCATTCTGAAAGTATGGGAGCGGGCGCCATGTCTGCTGGCATCAAGGGGTAATGATTTGAGAATAACTCGAGAGAATGAGCCAAGATGTGTGGTGGCGGGATGGATCGTTGGTGAGTTTAGATGTCAACAACAACTTTATACTGAGACTTTGGGGCATTCTATTAAAGCTAATGTAGTTTGATCGGTATCAGAACCAAAGGAGGATGGAAGTGACACAAATCTGTTAAAAGTGTTGACAGTTTGTCGCTTTAGCTCTGGTGGAGAAAAAACTCAAGATTTGCAGACATTTGCCCCCCAGAGCCATAAATCCAGGTGAATTACAAGGCTGGGAGCCAGATCTGCCACCCAGTGTCAGAGGGCACCCCCCACCCCCCCGGCCACACACACACACACACACACACTAAGAAACCATTCACATCAGCTAGACAAAACCAAATTAACACCTCCATCCTTTGGGCCAGACTGGAAGTGACTGCAACACATTTGGTCAGAAGATCAATCAGATCCAATGGTCTGTAAAAAAAAAAGGACCAAACAAAGGAGCAGTGTTGTGGTGCTACAATACATTACATTTCAAACACTTAGAAAACATATACATGGAGAGTCTAAAACAGACCTTAGAGTGAAATACAAGCAGTTTACCAAGAAAACAAATCACATAAAAATGCCATTGGATGGAAGCTGGGATGAAATTTGCTTGTTCAGTTGAAATGCAAATGAGTTATTTACTCAAAATACCACAACTGATGCCTGAGCCATTGTTATCAACTCCTGGAAACCCAAATGTGCATTATTGGCACATACCTTTTAAAGGTCCAGTGTGTAAGATTTCATGGTTTATCTATATTGGTAGCGATGGAATACACTTGTGTTCTTAGAGTTTAATCACCTAATGTACAGGCTGTTGATTTCAGTACAATAGTCTCAGGAGCAGCTTCTCTCAACTGAGGGTGCCATATTTTTACGGTGCCCCACTGTGGACAAACTTTTAAAGGCGGCTTCTGTACGACTTATGTGAAACAACTTCCATCCGTGCAAACTTTCTGAGTGTATTAATGGAGAATCAGAACTAGAAACTTGCACTGGATGCATCTCCTCTCTAAATGCGGCGGCCATCTTTTCACCGTGGCCCAAAACGGACAGATTAACAACCTTTTGAGTTTAAAAAAAAAGACTGAAGCTTCTTGTACATGCTTGAAAGAGACGGGTGTATTCCACATGCAACTTCACCACTAGATATCACTTAACTCTACGCACTGCACCTTTAAGTATGATAAGTCTACCTAGCAAGTTCTCTTTGGGAGAACACGGTCGAGGTGAGGGTGATTCAGCTGCAACATGCAACTACACCACTGGACTTGAATCCTACACAATGCACCTTTAAGAGCCTTTGCAATAAATAAAAAAAACACACACTTTTCTCAGATCAGGCATCGGAAGAAAAAATGAAAACACTTTCGAGGAAAGTCTCTGAGCCATGTGGCCTCCCACCATCACCCACAGCTCAGGTGACCTCATCCAGGGGCGAACAAAGCAGAGTGGGGTGTGCAGCACATGCACAGCTGCTGCAGACACAACACATGCACAACACACACACACACACACACACACACACACACACACACACACTTGAAGTGCAATATTACATACCAACACTCCTCTCTCACTCCTCCAGTGCACCAAGGTCCGATCGGCTCAGCCAACAACAACAATGATCCCATGAACCCCCAAACACCAGCACATGTCAAGTGTTGCTGCTGCTGCTGCTGCTGCTGCTGCTATAGGCTGGGAGGCCACGGGGACGCGCACCGAGTGTTGAGAGGCGCGCACCCAATACACAACCAACCAACTCATCGGGGTTAACTTTGAGGGTGAAGGTGAGAACTCTCGGTTAGTCGCGAGTCTAACACCCCCCCCCCCCCCCCCCCCCCCCCCCCCCCCCCCCCCCCCCCCCCCCCCCCCCCCCCCCCCCCCCCCCC
>JAFBJT010109779.1:17283-28930 GCA_016785325.1 Chascanopsetta lugubris
CCCCCCCTCCCCCCTCCCTCTGTCACTCCCTGTCTCTGCAATTAAAAACATCCAGAGAGAGAAAGAGGACATCAGCGTGAACAGGCTGGCTGAAAAAATTATTTTGAGGATTTTGATTAATTCTCCGACAGGTTAATTATGCGACTAATTAATGAGCTGGAATTCTTTAGATCGCTCTTTTGGTTTAATTAGCACCAAATGAATCCAGGCTAATTAACGGCTGTAATAACCAGCGCTCGCTCGCTCTAAACCTTCTCCTCCGTCCTCTCTGGTTTCCTCTTTGTTTCACTGCAGCTTGATGAATGGATTCATTACCTTATTTTAATTAATAATGGCGTCATGGCAGGTTTGAAGTATAAGGCCTTATATTGAAGAGCCGGTTCTCTTCATTTGAGACGACGGCCTGATTTCAAAAACCTTCCGCACCGACACCTACTTGTAGTCAATAGGTCTCTAGCACGTTAGCTCAATTAGCTTAGCGTGTTGGCTACAGCAGCTAACAGTTGGGACCAAGCACCATCCTCCGGGGCTGACTGATGAGGCCAATAGAGAGGTGGAGACACCTGCAGTTCACATTGTGGCCACTTGAGGCGACTGCCATGTTAAAATGTTTGACTTCAGAGGTGAATGAAACATTCACTCAACTCTTTGGGTCTCAATCAGTCACATCTTTTGGTGGGTGAATTATTCTTCTATAATTGTGCATAATTAAGGGGCGTGGCCTCTTGAAGGAAAGCGCTCAAATCACAGAGGACATTAAAGCACAAACGAGCGAGAGCAAACTTTCAAATGAATCATGTTAAACACCCTTGTATAATTTCATTAAAGATGCAGTGTGTAAGATTTTGTCACTTCTAGAAAATATTACAAAACAATTACATACTGACATTTTCATGAGTTTATAAATCACCGAAATGTTCTATTTAATTTTTCATTCCCCTTAAATGAGCCCAATAATGTTTATTTACATGAGGAGCCGGTCCTCTCTACGGGGGCCGCCATGTTTTTACAGTAGCCCAGAGTGGACGTACCAAACATCTTTTGAGTTTTCACAACAACCGAAGTCGACCACAGGTTCTCCTGCATGTTCAGAAGGGCGAGGGTGAGGTGATGGGGACCACGTGCAACCTCACCTCTCGATGTCACCAAATCTTACGCACTGCACCTTTAAGTGAAACGTGCGCGTGTTTGTGCAGGACGCTCAGATCGAGAAGGAGAAAGCCATCTACAACATCTCCGGCGGCTGCACCGCCCTGGTGGTGGTGTATGTGCTGGGGAAGCTCTTCGTCGGGAACGCAGGGGACAGCAGGTAAGAAGCCCCGCCCCTCCGCCAGCCCCGAGCCCCCTGCCGCCGACAGGGGGCTTCCGGTCACAGAGCTTTGTTGCGTCTGCTCCTCAGAGCCATCATCGTCCGAGGGGGCGAAGTCATCCCCGTGTCAGCGGAGTTCACGCCGGAGTCGGAGAGACAGCGACTGCAGTTCCTGGTGAGAGCGAATCTTACACACAGCTGTCAGATATTAGACACAGCTGACCCCGCCCCCCTCCCTCCCCCCTCTGCAAGCTCAACAGTGGATGGAATTGTCCCCCCCGCCCCCCCAGGCATGTGTCAGTCTGATGTCTTGTCCTCGCTCTTTTCAAATCAAAGGCCTACATGCAGCCGCACTTGTTGGGGAACGAGTTCACCCACCTGGAGTTCCCCAGGAGGGTTCAGAGGAAGGAGGTGGGCAAGAAGATGCTGTACCGAGACTTCACCATGTCGGGGTGGTGAGTGGATCTTTCTTCATGCTGTTATTTCACTGTGAACACACACACACACACACACACACACACACACACACACACACACACACACACACACACATCGAGCAAAGTCCAATACTGCCCCTGTCCCACCATTCAAGTCCATTGAAGTTGCCCGCCGGGTGCATATCCGCTGAAAAATATAAAGGTCCTAGGTTTGAGTTCTGGGTCATGTGGCCCATAGAGCATGCGCAGCAGCATCACTCCCATAATGCATCAGGGCTAGGAGAATGAGCGGCCGCCATAGCAACCACTGGAAAACAGAAAGACAGACCAGTGATCAAGTATGTGTCCAGGTGTCCCGCTAAGAGTTTTACAGGCGTGTGGTCTTTGGGGCCACGTGGGGCGTTTTGGTTGCAGCACAGAGGCCACTGGGAAAAATCCCTCACTCTGCGCTGGAATGTAAAAAGTCACTCAAATACTTCAGTGTCAGACGGAGGCCCGGAAATGGCCTTGACATTTGTGCTCTGTGTGTGTGAGAAGAATGTGATGAGGAATCTGTGGGAGCACCTGGCTCTTTATCTCACTGAGAGAGAGAGAGAGAGAGGGAGAGAGAGAGAGAGAGAGAGAGAGAGAGATCAAACAGATAAAGGTCAAAGAGCCTGAGAGAGAGAGTACGAGCTTCATGCGTTGACTCTCAAACGTGGTTTAGGCAGAGGAAGGATAAGTCTGATACAGAAGTGGAAAAGCCTGCAGTTCACAGGGTGGCCACTGGAGGCGCAGTCCCCATAGACTCTCATGTTCAAATGTTCAACCATAGAGGCGAATGAAACAAGTCGAGTACAAACTACGCTTTCTGTCACATGGCTTCCTGTCACAATTCTACAGGGGCGGGGCTTCTTTGAATGCTTCTGAGGTTTGGAATTGTGCCTAATTAAGGGGCGTGGCCTCTTGAGTGATGGCACCATGGGCCCACCCCCCAGCTCTACCTGTGCTCCGCCTCTTTGCCCATTTTTGGATGAAGCGGGAAGTAGGCGGAGTCAGTGACGCCACGTCCACCCTTATGTGCCGTCTACCCGCATAGGGGAGGCGGGGTAAAGCGGGTAACTGAGGATCCAGGATGGATGGTGCGGCGCCGCTCGCTTCAGCAGATGTAGGTCAGTCGGTGGCTCCCGGTCCTCGCCGGGCTCAGAACTCTCCGCCGCCGCCGCCCGCTCCGCCGCGTCGGCAGCAAAGCGGCAGACGGCCTGTGATGTATTTTTAATGGGGATCCGTGGACGACACACTCGCGCTCGCTCGCACGTGACATCAGCTCCCTGTCAGTCGGCGGCTGTGGTGCACGTGGGCGTGATTGAACCCTTTGGTCCTATAGGTGCACTTATAGCTGCTCCACAGGAAGGAGACAATCACGGCGGTGCACGTGCACGCTCTCCTGTGCCCACACGCTCTGTGTGTGTGTGTGTGTGTGTGTGTGTGTGTGTGTGTGTGGGCGTACTCCAGTGATCAAGGCCGTGCACTAATGAAGGCATACAGGCCTGCAGCCCACTTCTCTCCGACTCCTCCCTCTGCCCGAGCTCCAGCTCTGCTGCTGTGAACAGTAATCATCGAGGGCTGGAGGCTGAATTGATTTATTTATTTATTTATCTGTTTATTTATTACTTTTTTTTTTCTCTTTTTTTTGGGGGGGGGGGGGGGGGGGGGGGGGGGGGAAGGCGAGGCGTCCGGGAGTGATGGATGTTGAGCAGCCGGCCGTGCACGCCGCCATCCAAATGCCATAGCAACACAGCGCAGCCAGGAGGAGGGAGGACGTGCGCGGAGGGAACAGAGAGCGGCGAAGAGAGGGAGAGAAAGAACGGATGAGAAGGGTGGAGAGAGAGAGAGAGAGAAGAGAGGACAGCCGTGATGAATGGCAATGAACTCGTGTCTCCTGAACGCCCACGCATCTGTCCTCCCCCTGATACTATGGACAATACATGAGGGAGGAGGAGGACGAGAGACCACACACACCTTCATCACAGTCGTATGTTTATGTCCTCCTCCTCCTCCTCTTCCTCCTCCTCTTCCCCATCACGTCGTTACCATCAGCATGGCCGACGCCCACAGAGTCACTGGGTCACTTCCACTAATGCCGGCCACACTCTGCTCCTCAGCGCTCCATTAAAGCCTCGTCAAGGTCGAGCTACATGCATATTGGAACGTGGGCATTAACTGTGCTGGTCGATTTTTCTCAGTCAGTCCTGAGGCCGTGCTGCCGCAGAGCTTTCTGAACTTCTGGCACCGTCCACTAGGGCGGCAACCTAGCGACCGTTTTGACCATTGATTCATTATTATATTTTTTTGGGTTTGCTACATTTCATTATTTCTAGCAGGTTATTTACAAAACAGCAAACTGTGTATGCTACAAATAGTGCATATGCTGCCCTCTAGAGGAGACATTACCATGTTAGACGTCCGACCCTAAGTGGACGTAGTGCGTATGAGGCTAGTATTGGGCGGTTCACTCGTCGGCCATCTTGCCGATGACTAACTCCTCCTACTTCCTGGTCAGGCAAAGAGTTGAGGTAGAGCTGTGGGTGGGCCCATGATGCTGTCGTGCCCGGTGTCACTCGAGAGGCCACGCCCCTGAATGTTTTCACATTTTCAAACCTCGATAGAATAAAGATAATGGAGTTCAAACAATATTCACCCCCCCCCCCACAAATGACTCCACATGGTCGTTCTCTTCTCTTTCCTTCGAGAGGAAATGACATCACCCCTCTCTCCTTTGCCACCTGCAGAGAGGATCATCCTCCTCCTTCCCTTCCCTCGTCCTCCCCTCCCCCACTCCTCGCTCACTCTCTCTCCTCTGACTCAGTTGCACGCTGCAACGTGACCACACAGCCCTTTGATATGAGAGCAGGAATATTATGGGTTGTATGTTTTTTGGCACGGAACATTTCTAAAAAGCACAAACGGAGTTTCCCTCTCCGAGAACAGAGGGGACAAGAAACACTCTTCATATCATCGAGCTTTGTTTTCCACGCCATTAACTTCGCAAACATTAGCCTCAGAGGAGAGAAAGAACGAGCGCTGGGCCGCGTTCCAACGTATTCCTCGTGGCCTGTGATGATGGCGGCGATCATCCTCCGCTCTGCACACCGTTAAAAAAGTGCTGAGCTCAGCAGCTGCGGCCTGAGCTGGAAACATATGGTCTGTGTGAGTGGAACCAGCAGTGATGTGAAAACCTTCCACAGGCTGCTGCTGCTGCTGCTGCTGCTGCTGCTGCTGCTGCTGCTGCTGCTGCCCCGCCTCCACAGCAGCTGAGACGTGGGCGGGGCCTAACACTGTCATATGACATTGGCCAAGTCCAACAATTTCCTTACCATCCAAAAACAACTAATGCTGGCCATATTATATTTTATATTATTTTTCTAAGTAGTTACTTCTCCCAAAGAGTAACTTACAGCATTACAAAAGTAACTAGTTACTTCACCCAAAAAGTAACTGATTTTGTAACTTAGTTGCTCCATGTCACTATAAAAAAGTAACTAGTTATAGTAACTAGTCACTTAAAAAGTAACTAATGGCGTCAAACTTCTGATCTGTAAAAGGTGAAAAGTGTATCTTAAGATCTGGTGTGAAAGCTTATTGCTGCTGCTGCTTCTCCTGCTGTTGCTGCTGCTCCATCTGCTGCTGCTGCTGCGTTTGCTGCTCTGTCTGCTCCGAGTCTGACGACTGAATTATTCATCATTCGGGGGTTTAAGTTTAAACATGGACTTTGAGAGCAGGGGAATATGAACGTGGAGACTCTTGCATCATACGCGCGCGCGCGCGCGCGCACACACACACACACACACACACACACACACACACACACACACACACACACACACACACACACACACACACACACACACACACACACACACACCACAGTCGATCATATACATCAATAGAAGTCTCACTATTTGGCAACCGGGACATTTTTGCCAGATCACTTAAGAACGGAGGACAGAGAGCGAGTTTTGCTGAGTCACAGCGACGTCTGGGTGAATCGTCTGTCTTCTTTGTCCCGTCGGCTCGGCAGCAGGGCCCGGCGGAGGGGTGAGGCGGGGCATGTTTTCGCTGCCCGCCATAAAGCATGAAAACCCATTAACGTGTCCTCTCCTCTCTGCGCAGGGCGTATAAAACCATCGAGGACGACGACCTCAAGTTTCCTCTGATCTACGGCGAAGGGAAGAAGGTAAGAGGCGCGTGCCACTTTTGCTGAAGCTCGCCAGGGCGCCATTACTCAGCAAACGCCAACCCCACCAGTGACTGAATGAATCCTGCACCACAACACGCCACAGGAATGTTAGGTGCACGAGGCGGCGCCGGGAGTCAGTGTCAGGACGCCATCTTCTGAAATTCAGGCGCGAGACGGATGAAAAGCGCCCGAAAAGTCACGTACGTTAATTGGAACAGGATGTTGGTGGATGTTGGCGTTTTGCAAATGAAAAGGTCGCGAGCACGCCGCTCGTGACATTTCCCTCGCCGTCAGCGACGCGTGTACACGTGCAGGTGTGCGCCGTCTCGTCTGTTGAAAAGGTCAAAGAGGAAACACGATGGATCCGAGTGTGTTCTCGCCGTCGGCCCGCGGCGCTGCGCCGTCGGCCCGCGGCGCTGCGCCGCCTCCGACGGCGCTCAGGTTCACCCCCCGTGCCCACGTCGCATCCTCATCCCTTTGAAGTGCGGCGTGGAGATGGATGGCGGGATAGAGCGAGGAGGATGGGAGGAACGCCAGAGCACATCAAAGCCCCGCGCGCAGGCTGCCGGGCTGCGGCGCTCAACAATTAATCCCAGGATGTTTCCTCGTCTCCGCCGGAGGCGCTTCGCCGCCACTTTGAAACACGCTCGGCCTATTATTATTTTTTTTAACGCTCCTCTGCGCTGCAGACTGATCCTCGCTCGCCCTTGCGCTCCTCGCGTCACCCCTCGTCACAGGCCACAGAAGATTCAATAAGCCCCAGCCCCACGGCGCCGGCCGCCATTTTCTTAAATAAAGACGGTTGAGCCCTGTCTGTAACGTATGACATCACCAACGAGGGAGGAGCACAAACGGGTTAAGCATAGACCGTTTATAAAGATGGACGTAGCGTTCACTGCCTGACTCCTCCCACTTCCTTGTTCATCCAAACACGTACAAAGAGGCGGAGCATAGGTAGAGAGGGGGTGGGCCCATGGTGCTGTTGCAGCATCCGCAGGTCGGCGCAGCTGTCACTCAAGAGAGACCACGCCCCCTTAATCATGCACAATTACTGAGCTTGTTTATGAGACTCGTAGTGGGAGGTTCACTTGTTGGCCATCTTGCCGAGGTCTGACTCCTCCCACTTCCTGGTTCACCCAAAAAAGCACAAAGGGGAGGAGCTCAGGTAGAGCCGGGGGTGGGCTCATGGTGCTGCAGCATCCACAGGTCGGCCCAGGTGTCACTCAAGAGGCCACGCCCCTTAGTCATGCACAACCTCAAACCTCGATAGAATAGAAATAAGCAAGTTGGCCATTTTAACATGGGAGTCTATGGGGACTGACTCACCTTTGGAGCCTGCCTCAAGTGGCCCCCCTGTGAACTGCGGGTTTTTCCCACTTTACCATCGAGCTCATCCGTCAGCCACTTGCCATTCAAAGGAGTGTGGGCCACATTCCATTATACTTTTATCACTTGTTGCTCAGTTTGGACGGGTTGGCTGTCGGGAGTGAACCAGTCACGTGGTGTGTTCTGTGGTGTCCGGCAGGCTCGGGTGTTGGCCACCATCGGCGTCACCAGAGGTCTGGGCGACCACAACCTGAAAGTGCACGACTCCAACATTTACATCAAACCCTTCCTGTCCTGCTGCCCCGAGGTAGGAGCCGCGCACCGCACCTTTAAACCACATATCTTGCCGCACGTTTAACATCCTCCCTCCTGACCGTCACGCTCAGATCAAGTCTCTCTGTTTCCAGCGTGGAAGACTTCGACTTCTCTTGATCTTTAATTCATTGCCCTCCGAGGTCACAGGCAGTTCAGCCTCCTCTCCGAACTCTGATTTCTGCCCCGCGTCTCCTCTGGACCCTCACACGCAACATAATATATAAACATGAGAGTGGGACGTGTTGACCTGAGCACAGGAGAGCCTGCGGTCAGACATGCAGGGAAATGAAATCCCTTTTATTGAGACGTCGAGAGAGAAGCAGTTTCAGGTTATGAGTTTGAAAAAAAAAAGCAGAGTTAGTTGGAGTCATTAGATCAGACATGAGAGATCATACGTGGGCGCTGAGCCTATGACCCGCTGCGTCCTGCAGACGTGCTCGGCTGAGGCTGAAATGTTTTCTGATCTCGTTCATGAATCTCTCCCTTTCTTTCGTGCGACGCTCAAGTTAAAGGTGCAGTGTGCAGGATTTAGTGACATCAGTATTAAATGTTGTATTAAATCATAAATTTTAAACATAGAATAAAAAGACGGTGGAGTATGTCTCCTTTTGTCCTGCAAAGAGTTTTACAGACGTCTAAATTACTATTGTGGTCTTTGGGAAAAATGCTTTTTCGGGCCGCAAAGGGATTTTTTGTTGCAGTACCGCGAGTGGCCACTGGGTAAAATTTGTATATTCACAAAAACATTATTTTAGAATTATTTATTGATGTATTTATTTGATTTGTTTCTTTATTTTTCATCCAAATTTTACACATCATATGTTCCGCTTTTGTTATATGTTAGCGATTATTTAACCTTGTTATATTATCAGGATTATCATAATTCATTCATGATTTCATCATTAAGTATTTTTGTAATTTAATTTGCAAAATTGCAATATATCTTATTGTGCGCACCCGACGTCCGAGTACCTGCCTCTCACAGCGCTCATTACGCTCCGCCCCCTTTCACTCCAGGTCAAAGTCTACCCACTGTCGCAGTGCGAGCACGGAGCCGACGACGTCCTGGTGATGGGCACCGACGGTCTGTGGGACGTCCTCTCCAACCAGGAAGTGGCGGAGGCCGTCACTTCCTTCCTGTTAAACTGCGACCCCGACGACCAGCACAGGCACGTTCACACTCACTCAGAGCTGAACTCCCTCTGACCCCGCCCCCTTCGCTGTCACATTTAGACAGGAGGAGCGCCGCCCTATCGCGTGGCATTATGCAAATTCCCAAACATTCAGATAAGTCGCTTCTCTGACGTTTTCCTCCGCGCGCTGGAACTGAACCCTCATCGCCTGTCGCTCTCTCTCGTCACACAGGTACACGATGGCGGCTCAGGACCTCATCATGAGGGCGCGCGGCGTGCTGAAGGACCGCGGCTGGAGGATATCCAACGACAGATTAGGCTCCGGGGACGACATCACCGTTTACATCATTCCGCTCATGTACGGCAACAAGCAGAGCTAACCCCCGCACCGTCAACCCTGCCTTGACCTTTGACCTCTGCCCCTGCAGTTCCTCTCCAAGTGCTTTTTTCTCTGTGTGGACTCCCCGAAGGACCCCCCCCCCTCCCACTGGTCAGAGGTGGGATCGACTGAAGATGACTTTTATACATAGAAAACAAAACTACTGGAAGCCCCGCCTCCTCCTCCTCCCGCCCCCCCCCACAAGGAAGCCATCGTGAAAACCTAGCCGAGATGGAAACACGCCTCTCGCCATTACTAGCTAATGCACAATATTTATAACTGTGAACCTGTAAATACTTCCCAGGTGGCATTTGTATTTGTTGTACAGTGTAAAAGACCGAAGGACTGATGTCATGTATGTAAATGAGCTGTATCTCCTCTGTTCCATGTTTTCATGTGGCCGGGTTCACCCCGCTGACATCATCACTTCATGCTGTAACCCTGCGTTTACACGTATTCATAGAACAGGATGCTGTACCGATCACGTGACCCCATTCAAGTCTATGGAAGTTGTTGTTGTTGCTGCAGTACCGCGATTGGACACCGGGGGAAGCTTTTGCTGCCGCATCCTGTTCTATTAATACCATATATGTCCATGAATGCACCTCTTCACATCTACCTCATCGTGTTCTCCCCGCGTCGTCGACCTCGTCCTCCGGCGGCTGATCTTGTCCTCGGCCACTTCCTGTGCCATGATCCTCAGACCGTCCCGTCTGACGTTTTGATTCTGTATCTGTGGAAAAGGACAAAAGCAAACGGTAGATTTAGTGTTTCTGCGGTTCACTCTCATAACCACCGGGACCTCTGACCCCTCGAATCTGATGTCTAAGTCCAAATGACAATTGTATAAAATGTATGAAAAATTCTAAAGGGCAGATTTGAGATACACGTTTTTGTGCCAAACCTCTCTTGAGATAAATTGACCTTTGACCCCTAAAATCTAATTGGGTCAACTGCTCATCAAAGTGAACATTTATACTTAATTTTCAAAGGATTTTTTGGAGGTGTTCCTGACATGTTACAATGATAATTGGATCACTGTGACCTTTGACCCCTGAAGTCTCACTTCTCAATTCATCTTTGAATTCAAGCAACAAGTCAGAAATGTCAGAGGACATTTTAATTTGACCTTTGACCTCCAGTTGGACAAGTCCATCCTCCCTAAGTATGTTTGTCCCAAGCTTTAGAGAACACCTTAGAGTGATGTGTGTGTTGTGGGGGATCACAGTGACCTTTGACCCCTCAGATTTGAACCCTTCCATTGTGTTTTCCCTCTTCAGGTCTTGTCCTGATTTTGTCTTATACCTGCTGAAGCGGGTGGAACATGGAACAGAGTCACTTAATTTAAATGTAAATAACTGTACTTTTTTTCCCCTGTTGCTGTTTCGGCGAGTGTCTCTGACAGAATGATAGTCTCAGTAATTTGTATGGAAACTGTAAATTGTTGTAATGCACCTTTTTCCTGCTCTCATTAAAGCAACCCTACCTTTTATTCTGTGTCATCGATTTGAAAATGTTGTTTATTGTTGTTTATGCAGTGATACAGGAGGTCAATTTTAACATGGGAGTCTATGGGGATTAATTCACTTTTGCCTCAAGTGGCCACCCTGTGAACTGCAAGTCTTTGCACTCCCTTATTGAACTCATCAGTCAGCCCCTGCTTAATGTAATGCTGCTGGCGCCTGCACAATTGATTCTGAAGGCTCAAGGCAAATTTATGTTGCCCCTAGCAACAAGTGATTGCTGCAAGCTGATTGGATTTAAAAACTCTGAGATAAACACACTGGACTGGAACCAAAAAGAAAGACCAAGAAATGAAGAGATGTGACTATTTGGAATCATTTAACATATTCATGGAAGAAATATATTTTTTCATTGTGGATTAATTATTATTATTATTATTATTATTATTATTATTATCATCATCATCGTTATCATTATTATTATTATTATTATTGTTATTATCACTCCTACTACTATAAAAAAGAAGGCAGGGAAGGCCACCGCCGATACTGACTTTTAGTACCTGCTCCTTATGCCTCTGGTCAATAAGTGGGACTTTTATTTTGAAGGAGCCAAACTCAATCCCCTCCCACTCCCACAGAATAAGACCATCACCACCACTCAAACCAACTGTGTCAAGTGAATCTCAGAGCAGCATGTGGATAAAGGATGAAGGGTATGGGCTCTGTTCTGTGGTGGATCCTGATGGGAGGCTTCATGGTGGAGGCTGTAATTCCACACCCACACACACACACACACACACACACACACACACACACACACACACACACACAAACACACGCTCCACCACATACCTGAGATGCCGCAGAACAAAGAAGTAAATCAGAGGCGGGATTAAGTCGTCATGAGGTTCATGACACCGCAGACGTATCAAGTGAATGGAGGGAAAATCAGAAGAATGCGTGCATTCCTGCATTCCACAGTGTGAGGGAGAAACCTGCCGGGCCCGTGACACCTGCACTTTTATACTTCTACTGTTCTAAAGTAAGGGATTATCAAATCAGG
>JAFBJT010109779.1:30203-42319 GCA_016785325.1 Chascanopsetta lugubris
CGGGAACAACTGGAGTTGGACCATCAACCCTTAGTCCACAGCCTTAAGTTATCATTCGCACTTAAAAGGTGTTCGGTATGTCCACTAGGGGGCACTGTAAAAAAAAAAAAAAAAAAAAATGCTGGCGCAAGATGGCCGCCTCCACGGAGAGGATATAACATCAGAGGTTAAAGCTAGGATGACGAAAACAGCAATTTGTACACGCAGATGGTTATAGACGTGTTTTCGATGGAACGTGGATTTCAGCCGAGAACTGCAAGAATCGTACGCACTTCAAAGAGATCAAAGAGATCAAAGAGATCAGAAAGATCAAACGGCTTGCTCTGTCTTCAGCGTATTCTCAGGGCACCTTTCTTAAATCCAGTGGCAGTTAGCTCTTTAGGAGCTAATCCGCTGTGCGGAAGGCATTAGCCACCCGCGTAGCTCGCTTGCTAGCTCGTGCCCTAGCGCCAAGGGAGCTAACACGCTACACGGAAGGCTCCTCGTTTGCATGGCGAACGACGACGATAGCTATCAGATCATCAGCTTCGTTACAGTCGGTGTCGCGCAGCAGGAGTCTGGCGTTTGAGTCGATGCCACACTTCAGGCGGCGTTATGTTCAGGTGTTGAAGCGAGGGCAGCGGGGAAAAGCCGGAGCCCTGACACTTCCTCAGCTTCACTGCAGAAAATGTGGCTTCGGACCCACGCGTGTTATTTCTGGGACGCGTCCAGCGGACAGAAGTGCGGCCGGGTGTCGGCGCCAAACGGCCTCAGCCGATGGATCCGACAGGCGAGTCAAGGGTCGGCCCCTTCCACACTGCACCTTTAAGCCGCTTGGGACGGCAGACTTGAGAGGAAGGTAACATGAGGCAATTATACTTATAATACCGTGTAAATGGAAACTAGAGAATTAGCGAAGCAGGGATGATGTAATCGGCAGCTGTCCTCCCTGCGCCGTCTCCTCCGCTCAGCTCCCAAGAATATCAAGTCAGAGAGAAGAAGCCTTTTCTCCCCTTGAGCTGTTTGCTCTTAAATCAAATCAATTGAAGGCACAAATTTAATTACCCGAACGTCTCTCCTTTCATTTCCAAAGTCTCCATGTGACTTTGACCTTGACTCTCAAAATTCACTTACCGAGAAAAGCGCGAGCATCAAAGCAAAACAAGCAAATAAAAGAATGGCCACGAAGCAAAGTGCCCTCTCTACGAAAAGAAAAGGAAAGCGGCCATGCATCCTAAAACCGTCCCCGCTCCCGTCCCCTCCCCCCCACCCCCCCGTCCCGTCCCCTCAAGGTCAAGCGTATTTGTATTTACCGTGTTCGGCCTTCGGGGGCAGACTCTTAAACAGCATGTTATGTTCCTCCGGCTGACGAGCTCAGCGCCTTCGCTGCGTTTTACTTCGCCACTGCCGAGGAAATGGTGCGTGAAAAGGCATCCATCAATTATTGCCAGATTTGACCCCCCCCCCCCCCCCCCCCCCCTTCCTTTCTCCCTCCCCAACCCCCCTCTCTCTCTCTCTCTCTCTCGCCCCGGTCGCCCCGTGCTGCAGAGTGCATCATGCTTTTGCTCCCTGCCTCCAGCTCCGGCTGAAATCGCCCGTCGAGCTGTTGACACAGCGAAGCTGAATTCGGCGCCGGGAGGAGGAGCATCGACAAACACATTAGACGGCGAAACAAAAACACGACGAGGCCCCGGCGTGAAGATTACGCTCTGTTTGTGTGTGTGTGTGTGTGTGTGTGTGTGTGTGTGTGTGTGTGTGTGTGTGTTTGGTATTATACAGAGATCAGTCCACGGAGGGAACTGAGTCACCGGTGTGGAAGATCAGAAAGCGGGTCAGGCAGGTTCGCTTGAATTCGCCTGCACTGATCAAACACTGTTCGAGGAAGTGTGTGTGTGTGTGTGTGTGTGTGTGTGTGTGTGTGTGTGTGTGTGTGTAAGTATGTGTTAATGATCTGATACAAATGTGCAGGGAGGCGCTCCTGCTGATTTCTCATGGAGGAAATGTTCGTGTAATCCCGAACACGGAGAGGAAAGGATTGTTGTGGTAATGAGCGCGCGAGAGGACGAGGGATTAATTAGGGGAAATCATGGCCGTGCTCTCGCCGCCATGTTCCGCATCGCGACGTACGACATGCTACTTGACCTTTGCACTGTTTAATGTAGTGTGAGAGAGTGCGTGCGTGTGTGTGTGTGTGTGAGAGAGAGAGAGAGAGAGAGAGAGGCTTAGAAATGATGGAGAGAAATTGCAGAGAGAGAGAGAGAGAGGAGATCAAAGCTGAGCAAGATGGATGGTCAGGATGAGTCAGATGGTAATTTAAGAGATGGAGTTCATTTTCTCTGTGAGGTGCTTTGCTCCAAATGTGGCGGAAGGAATGACTCGTCCAACACACGGGCCTGTAGGCACGTCACTGTGTGTGTGTGTGTGTGTGTGTGTGTGTGTGTGTGTGTGTGTGCGCGTGCGCGTGCGTTCATCATCACATGCATCTAATGCCGCAGCTCTTTCTTCCAGAAATACTCTGCTATTGATTGAATTCAAATGAGCTCTGCTGGGTTTTTTTTTTTTTTTGCCGCTCAGCTTCTATTTGTCGCCGACTCAGCACTTTTAAAGTGTTTGAGGTCTTTGTTCATCCAAATATCAACTGATGATGAGGGGGATGAAGATGCAACCCCCCCCAAAAAAAAACAAATGCTGCCCTAATATCCTGGATATAACATCATTCGGAGCCAAATCCTGCTCAAACCCGGCGAATCAAGATGTTTCAACCAATAATCAACTCAAACCACATTCGTTTAGAAAACTAACATTTATCATGACAAAAAAAACAAAACATTACTCCACTGAGTTAGTATTTAGACTTTTGAGTTTGCTTCCTACCCTATTTGCGCCACTTTATTAGGTACACCTGCTCAACTGCCTCTGTGAACGCTGACTCAGCCGATCACGCGGCAGCAGCTCGACACATCGACACGATGATGCCAGACCTCGAAGTGGCCAGTTGCTGTAATTGCACGTAAAAAGGGAAGAGAGTCCCGTCATGTTGCGTTGGCGCGCGTTTCGCCGTAAACACGGTCACGTCACGATCGAGGTGACGACTTTATCTGCGTCGCCCCCAGAGGGCGCCAACACTTCCCCGACCGATTAAGACCCGGGGCGCCGGCGTGTCACGGTCGTTAGGGGGAACACAATCAGAGCGCCCCTTAACAATGGGAATTAATTGGCTGTCATACCCTCCCCTTGTTGTTGCCGTGGGATACGTCCCCGATTCCCCCCACCAACTGCCCCCCCCCTTGCTGTCTTTGAGGGAACTACCTTCGCGTGAGGGCTTTGATCAAATCCCAGTGACGCGTGAACATGTGTGTGTGTTGGAGAGAACGGATCGAAGATTCTCGGGGAGTCTGTTATTTTATTTCATTTTTTTTATTTTATTTTATGGATGTTCTCTCCGTCTTCCCTCGGGGGACGCGAAGACAGACACGACAGCGGGGAGAGTGACTGCGGAGCGGAAAGGTCTGACGGCGATGGAGGGGGTGGGAGCAAGTGGGAGTAAACCCCCCCCCCCCTCCATCCGTCCCCGCGTAGCCTGGTCCGGGCCGTGTGAGGAGCCACTGCTCTCTTTTATTACGTCTCGTGACAGGGGGAGTAATCGCACAAATCCCTCCACGTCGCTCGGAAAGCGATGGGGGAGGGGGGGAGGGGGAGAGAGGAGTGTTGGGGGGGGGGGTTTATCGAAGGATGAAATGGATGAAGCAGGGTCCGAGAGGCGAGGAGCCCACGGCACTCAAGGCTCTCGCACATTAAACTTTTACACCCGCGCTCTTTCCTGAATTCATGTCACCGTCACCTGTGATCGCGCTCATCCGCTGTATGTTCCTGTAACACGGGGGGATGCGCATCCCTCGCCGCCCTTAAAGGCGCAGTGTGTGAGATGTGGTGACATCTAGAGGTGAAGTTGCATGTTGCACGGCCCTTTCTGTTACAGAAAACCCCCAATTCAGAAGCTGAAATTCCACTTCCTGTCTCGCTGCCCAAGCGGCAACCACCACAGACGAGGAAAAAAAAAGGTGTAGTTCACAGGTCGGCCACTTGAGGCTGCCTCCAACAGTGAGTCAACCCCCCCCCCCACACACACACACCCCCATAGACTAGAGGGGAATACAACACATTCAACGCCGGCAGCGCAGAATTAAGGGCGTGGCCTCCGGTGACCAGTGAACCGCCACTCTGCAGGAAGCTGTGGGTTCCACACTCGGCCGTCTCCTCCTTCACCGAAGGCATCGCGAGCCGAGGCACGAAAACCAAGCAGAGGCGTCTGAGAGTGAAAGACCCCGACCTTCACCACGGAAACGGGAGAGAAAACACCTCCGCGTTCTGCCCATTCACACGCTCCCAGAGATGAGTCACGCGGACAGAGCCTCGGCCTCCTCCGCCTCTGTCCGTGGTGCTGAAACCGTGCACTCCCTTCCCTCTGTGTGTCTGTCTCCATGGCGATGCCACGGTGGAACTCCGTCTGCGTTTGGCAATTTCGTGTATTTTTGTTGGTTTTTTTCCTTTTAATATTTGAATGATTTCATGACTGAACACAACAAACAAATCACCCAACAAAGGGATGAATATTAAACTCGGCCCTTTTCCTTCATTTGCATGTGAAATCAAACTCACAGTTTTCACTTCACATCACAACTGTGAACGGATTTAAAGACTATTTGTAGATGCGAAGTCACAGTATGTGGGATTGAGGGACACCTAGTGGTGAAGTTGTATTTTCCTTCCGTATCTCATTTTGATTTTATTTGCCCTCCACGCAGGAACCAAACTGTGCTGCACCAGTTCTGCTGCCCGGCCCCCGACGCCCCGGAGGCGGAGCCGTCGACCGCCTGTGTCCCCAGGTAAGACTGTGCTGCATCCTTTGTCACATCTGCACAAATATTGATTTATTTTATTATTTAAAAAAAAAAAAATTCTTTTAATAAATGTTTTTCTTTCAATTCTTTTCATTTTGAACGATTCTGATTTCCTGTAAGTTTGAATTGCAGCCACGTTTCATGCATCCTTGTAAGTAGCGGTGATGCAGTAGCTACTCCAGGCAACACAACTACCCCGGCGGGGTGAGCGCTGAAGTGGTCGTAAGAGCTTCAGGGATCATTTGAACCATCTGTTATAAAAAAATAAAATAAAAATAAAACAAATAAAAATATCGTCACTCCGGAGTCTCGGCCACATCTGCTCATGTTCCGAGTCCGGTTCTCGATGCCGATCGGATGTAAATTGTCATATCAACACAGATAAACCCACTGAAAGGTCCAAATCAGTCGCATCTAAATTCCATCTCCTCCTGGTTCAGGCTTTGGCTGAGTTTCTGAGTTTCTGACGCCGAGTTTAGGGCGATGGCGACGGCGTTATCTCTGGCTGTCAGAGCGGCAGCGACGCTGCCGGCTGGAAACGCCGCGCTTGTGTATCAATTACAAACTTTTATTCTACCATCAAACTTCCCAGGCCATTAAAAGCTGTTTCACACGGCAAACAGTGCGAGTAATGACAGTCTGCAGCCATAACTGTACTTTGATACAAGCAGCAGCAGCAGCAGCAGCAGCAGCAGCAGCAGCAGCAGCAGCAGCAGCAGCAGCTTGGCAGGCAGCTTTAAAGTGAGGATCAACATTTATATTTAGTGTCGCAGAAGAAAAAGGAGTAATAAACACCTCTGATATGGTTCTAGCCATATCAGTGGCGTGCCAGACCAGCCACTAGTATATGTGAATTATGCAAATGAGGAAGTATTGATTGGACCATTGATGAGGTGTTCAGGGACTTCAGGAACTTTTTAAACTGCAAGGCTTTTTAATGATGCTTAACCTTTTATTTTTTTTTTTTAAACGTACTCCACTAAAATGGTACTCGCGAGGGAAAACACCTCCGCAATCTCCACACACACACACACACACACACACACACACACACACACACACACACACACACACACACACACACACACACATGCATGCCTCCACACAAACAAACTACGTAGATGTGGCTGTTAAAAAAGTGTGTGTGGGGGGGGGGGTGGAAAAATACAGTAAACATTCTAAATAAATAAATAAATCTGGAATAAATTATAATAAAATAATAATCATGTTTTCCGTGAATAGGAATGAAGAGCTGTAGTGGTCAGAACTGCTGGAGTGACTCCCATAAGGTCAAAGGTCAAATGAGAAAATCAGACAGAAACACAAAAACCTGACCCCCAAGCGCCCAGTGACCCTTTCGCCCTCTCTGACTCCGCCCCCCCCTCCGGCCCCCCCCCCCCGCCCCCCCCACCGCAACCCCCTGCCCCACAACATCCCTGAAGCCGACCACTTCAACGCCGGACCCTCTGGGGCCCCAGGCAGAAAAAAAACAAGCCGCTTGTGGTTTTGTCCCTTTCTTTTCGTTCTCGTTGGCGTCTCCTCCCCTTCGCTGGGAGAGTCTGTTGTTTCTGTATTTCCGCATTGTCGTCAGTGATTCGTCGAGCATCCTCCTTCACGTGGCACCTGCCATCACACACGTCACCCGGCCACATAACTCCACCCGGGCACCCACGAGTCATGGCATCCATCCATCATCCATGTTCACCTCATTCGGGCTTGTCTCTCCACTGTGGTCACGTTCAGTTCCAAAGAGTCATGTATGAGTACTACCATGTATCCAGAGTGTAATTCTGCTATGTAAACAAACAAACAAACAAACCAACAAACAAAGTTCTGCCATAATGCATTGTTGTGTGTACTGTGGGGTCTTTCCCCTGCTGGAAACCGGTCAGCGTTCTTGTCGACACATGTAATGCATCTGTGTTCATGTGAAAAGAAAATGTTTGCATGCTTTGGCTTGGCAGTGATCAGAACATAGCTCCCTGTCTGTTGAGTGTGTGTGTGTGTGTGTGTGTGTGTGTGTGTGTTGGTGTGCACACAGCGAACACTAGATCATCAGCACACTCAAAAAAACAACAACAACACACACACACACACACAACACCATGCACACGATGCTAAACCCTAAATGAGCTCTCGGGCTATAATACAAGGGAGCACGTCGTTCAATTCAATACACTAGTTCTCTCTAATTATGGGCAACTACAGCTCCCATGATGCATCAGGAGACACAACCAGGAAGTATGGGTTTATATCTGGGGATGGGATAAAGTCTCATAAAGGCGCCTCACGCCCACTGAGCATGTGATGATGTAGACGTCATCGCCGCCTGCTGGCCTGACGCGCTCGATCAATACGGGGGTGTTGAAGGTGGTCGAAGGTGAGGGGGGTTCAAATCTCCATGCCCCCCCCCCCCCCCCCCCCCCCCACACCCCCCCTCCCAAAAAAAATAAACTCTCCTCCAGCGTGCACGTGTGTATTCGCATGACGATAAAGTCTGTCCAAGTCTAAAAACTGATCAATGAAATTAGATAAATGTCAAGTTGGAAATCTGATTGTGAGCTGAACTGGTCTTCGTGGTAAAAGGTTGTGCAGAATGTTGTGCATTAAAGGTGCAGTGTGTACGATTCCCGTCCTTTTTGTTGCTTCTAAAAAAGGTTAGCGAGGAATTATACCCCCGACGTCCTCATGAATTCACAATCACCTCAATGCTTTTGTTGTCAAGACGACGGAGGGAGATTCAAACCCGGGGAGTCGGAGGGTTCGGCCCAGGAAAAGGGCACGCTGCCCGATCTGAAGCCACACCCACTCACTCACTCGCTCACTTACTCCTGGTCCTGTTCTCCGTCGGCGCCTGGGGAGCCTCGTCCCATCGGCGACGGGGAGAATCGACCAGTGGATAAGACGTATGGGCGTGGGATCATTTAAGTAAAGCATAAAGTGCGGAGTGGAGGAGTTGGGATTTCACTGTCGCCTATAATGAGGACTCTGCGGACTCACCCTGACACTCCTGGTCACTCCTGCCTGGTTTTAAGGAGGCACCCGAGGTTTTGGAGGAGGGAGGAGGGGGAGGGAGGGGGAGGGGTTTGGATTCGGGGTGACTGGGTTCCATCCAGTATATAATCGCTCATGGAGGAGGTGAGCCGCTGCCCCGATGGCCCCAGACTTTCAATTAGCAGCTTGAGCCATCCTCTGCTGCTGCTGCTGCTGCTGCTGCTGCTGCTGCTGCTGCTGCTGCTGCTGCTGCTGCTGTGCCAAAATAAAATAGATAAATAAATAGACAGAAATGCACCCAGGAGTTTTGTTGTTGGTTTAACAGTTCCACTGAGGGCGTTAGTTAGGGATTTTTTTGCTGTGCAGCGAAACTGAGAAGGGCCATCGTCACACACACACACACACACGCACACACACACACACGCGCACACGCGCACACACACACACACACACACACACACACACACACACTATAGACAATATATAGAATCATCAGTTTTAAGGTGGAACTTGATGCTCAAATGTCACTTATGTCCTGGCAATAATAATAATAATAACAATAATAATAATAATAATAATGCTACTATTATTATTATCATCTGCTCCTGACACTGCTGACCTTTTGGACAATGCGTGTATTAATGGCAGCACATGGAAGCCCCTTATTGTTATGATAAAGGTACAGTATGTGGAATTCAGTGACATCTAGTGGTGAGGCAGAGGCACCTACGGCAGCCTTTGTACTCACTGAAGTGATCGGACTCAGTGTAACCCAGTCCAGACAAGCGAACGCATAACCATAAAACCCCATTATGCCCCCTAGAGGCGAGGAGAGGAGTTGCAGCCGCGCTAAAACTGCAGCCCCTGCCCTTGATGCCACAGAAAAACACCTCTGAACACAACGAGACAAGGTTGACGGATCATCTCGTTGACACATCCATTCAATGACGAGTGATAAGCAGAGAGTTCTGTAGCAGCATGAGGAGCTTTACATCTAAAGCGCGATAAACAACAACAACAACAACAACAACAACAACAACTGGGTTCCTTATAGGCGGATGCACATTCCTGGGGTGGCATCAGAGACACAGCAGCAGCTCGGCGGAGTGTGGCCGTGTTTGTGGGCGCGTCCCCATTTGCATAAAAACACTCCCTGTGCCGAGTGTTCGGCTCGTTCGGTTGAACTTCGCAAAAAAAGGTTTCTTTGTTTTTGAGAAGGCGATGAACAGCTCGAACCGAGCGACGGAGCAGCGAGAGCAGCCCTCGCGCTTCTGCCACGTGACGCCACACCTTGGTCGGCACGCCACCCGCAGCCCGCCGGCCGCTCAGCTGCCAATCCAAGCGCTCGCAGCGGGCACACGCGCACACGTGCACACACACACGCACACACACACACACACACACACACACACACAGACCAGCATCTTGCCCGACATGAGCAAGCTCCTGCCGTGCCCCTGACAAATGGCTCGCGCTCGCGCACAAACGCCTGCGCCTTAATGAGGTGCGCTACGCTAATTAGCATAGAGTGATTTACGACGGCCGGAGATGTAATTAGTGGCGAAGTACGTCCCAGAAGTTTCCCTCGTTCATTTACAGACACGTTACACGCGTCTGTTCGCCTGAAACCTTAAAGGTGCCGTGTGGAAGATGTCGGCCATTTTTGTCAAAATATGACAAAACATTTACAGTCTGACATCTTTAGGAATTTAGAATCACCCAAATGTTTTATCGCCCCCCCCCATTTCCTTTGAATGAGCCCATTAATGTATATTTACTTGGGGAGGGGGTCCACTCTGTGGGGGGCTGCCATGTTTTTACATATGAAACATCTTTTGAGTTTTTATGACGACTGACGTCTCCTGCATGATCAGAAGGCTGAGAAATGATGATGTGCGCTGACACGGAGCAAAGTAATTGGCCTTTTAACCCTGTAGAGGTGACACATTATGTTTGGGGGGGACGGGGGACGGGGGGGGGGGGGGGGGGTGGGGGAGGGGGTGCCACAGGCTCGCATCATCAACTTTGATGGTGAATACAAATGAAGTGTTGCGACGAAGCTGATTGAGAGGCAGCAGCAGGCGGAGTGATGTCGTTTGGGCAGGGGATTGATTCCGCGCCGGTCGCGGCACGAGTCGACATCTGCGCCGTCTCGCCACGACGCCCCCCGACGCCCCTCGACGCCCCCCCGACACTAATTCATCACTGGAATTATTCTTAAAAAAAAAAAAAAAAAACCCAAACCCACCCCTGCAGTAATTAGAGGAGTCATGCTACGTACGGAACGGAGAGAAAGGTAAACGTGCGATGAATGAGGACAGGGACGGAGGTGGTTTGTCTCTTCGGAGCGATTGATCCGTTTAGTCGGAGGACGTCCGGGAGAGGGGGGGAGACGGGGGGGAGACTGGGGGGCAAACTCGTTTTGAGCGCCGCCCCTGCTTTCGTCCTCGCCGCCGCCGCCGTCAGTCTCACCTGTGCAGCCGCAAATTACATTTCACACGAGCCTCTGACCTCCTCACCCGCTAATTTAATACCCCGTCCTCATCTCCCTCTCTCTCTCTCGCTCTCTCTCTCCCTCTCTCCCTCTCTCTCTCTCTCTCTCTCTCTCTCTCCCTCTCTCCCTCCCCCTCTCTCTCTCTGTGATGATGCTGCCCCAGCTGGAGAAAGTGACCTTGTTGGGTTGCTGCTCCGTCGTCATGGAAACGGAGGGAGGGGGGGGGGGGGACAGCAGGGAAGTTAGGGACCAGAAAGTGGGTCAAACCCCTGGTGAAAATGATCAAGTGATTGTTTTGATTGTTTCCACTTCACCACATTGGATCTCAGGTGTCGACAAAGTTAAAGCACAGCCTGCGATACTTTGTATGGAGTGGACTCTCAGAGCTTTTATTTTGAAGGGGACGTGAACCTGGAATCGCTTGCTCATCAAACGCCCATATAGGCATGGGTGCTTGATTTACATCCCTGTCTGCACCAGTATTCCCACTGGCTCGACGGGCGTCACCTCTCGGCCAATCAGAGCACAGCATTCTCCTCAATCAGAGGTCACGTGACCGAGTGACAGCAGCGTCAAAAGAGACTGAGCGTGACTCGGCTCTGGAGACATCTAGTGGTGAAGTCACCTCACTCTCCCTGCGCTTATCAAGCACGTGTCCCATTCTGGGACACTGTAAAAACATGGTGGTGCAACATGGCCACCTCCACAGCGTGGAGCCGCTCGTTAGACATTAAAGGGCTCATTCTGGAGTCATGAAAACAGCACTTTGTACATTCGCCGGATTATACACCCGTTTACATATTGGTGCTAATCACTCAATCTTACAGACTGGCCCTTTAAAGGGATTGATGTTCACCCTGATGGGAGTCAACAGGAGTTAACACTCACAACCCCGGCACTGTTCCTCTGCTGCAGTCCTGCAGTTTCATCTTCGCTTGCTCGCCCCCCCCCCCACTCTCTCTCTCACTCTCTCTCTGCTGGTGCGTCAAACGTTCACATCTGAGAGTTTCTCCTCCTCCTTCTCTCTCTCTCTCGCTCTCTCTCTCTCTCTCTCTCTCTCCCTCCCTCTCTCTCCCCCCGTTCTGCGGCTTATCTCAGCATTGTGAAGCGAGCGCAGGGGTTTTATTATTACGGAGGAGATTTAATAAAAGCACAACTTTTTGATGACTCTGCCGCAGCGTGTCTTATACAGTGCGTGCGTGTGTGTGTGTGTGTGTGTGTGTGTGTATGGAGACGTGTCTTTTTTTTTTTTTTTTCCACACGAGTGCATATCCCATAATCGGCGCAGGGCCCCGGTCGTCAGATCTTCACTGACACATGGAAACTGCTCCGAACGGCACAATGAAAGACGCGCTACTGCAGATTCAGATTCTATATCAAAGAGATTCCACATGATTAGAAGTTACATTGTACGTTTCAAAATTTAAAAAAAGATATTTCCGAACAAATGTGAAATTTGTACTAATTTCAGTCAAACTTGTGTCACTTTGTTTTAATTCTAAATAATGAACTCGAGCACACGTCCCTCATTGTTAATTGATGTAGCACATGCAACGCAGAGTTCCCGACAGCTAACACTTCATTTTCTATGAATGGAAAAACTATATTTGTGCATATTTGAACAGTGTTATGATACGAATGTGACGTTGGCCACCGCTACTATTTTTGACAGTACTCGTATTTATGTAAATGAGCTCCGTCGACTGTACCACAGCTCCCGTCGAGTCTTATTAAAATGGAAAACCAGA
>JAFBJT010109780.1:0-16219 GCA_016785325.1 Chascanopsetta lugubris
GGCAGCGCGCGCGTTCACTCTCAATGAACCAAACGATCCGGCGATAGACTATTGATACAGGGATCGGAGCCATCGATGAGCCGCAGGGTGAGGTGAGGCCGGCGGCGTGTGGATGTGCGCGAGACCCCCCCCTCCGTCCCACCCGGACAGGTCGGGATCACACAGCGGCATCTCCGGCGCCTTCACCGAGCGCTCTCCCTCCCCCCCTTCCTCCTCCTCCTCCTCCTCCACCCCCTCCCCTCCCCACCCCACTCCACCCCCGGCTCTCCTGAGGAGGTGAGGCGGCCTCTATAATAAACAGCCTCCGCCGCTATGAGGCGAATAACGGGGAAGGCGAAGGATGAAACTTTGATCGAGCTGCAGAACACCTCGGAGTGTCAGGCTGGAGGTAATTCAACCCACGTCTTCTTTATTGTTGCACTTAAGAAGGTAGGGGGGGGGGGGGGCATTTCTGTCATCACGTGTCCCCTGTTTTGTCTTTGGACAAAAGTAGGATTTTAGTCTTTCCGTTATTGTGGTGATGTAATGGAACTTTTCATCCGTATTGTTGCCGCACAATCCTTTTTTTTTCTTTTTGAAATGCACTGTTTCATTTTGGGAAGTAGTATTTCTTTTAATGGAAGTCTCTAACTTCAGTATGTATGCGTTTGTTTTGTCCACACCCCTAATCACAGGGCAGGGCAACACAATAACAACAGCAGCCAGATTATAATCCATCATTCATTTTTTGAGCAATATCAACACACTCATACATCCAGTGTTGATATTGATGTGCATTCGATCTGCAGAATATTTTTGTAGTTTTTTATTCTCCGCTCAAAATGTGTAGAGTTTAAATCCACATCCTTCACTCAGGAGCAAAGCTTCTTTGAATCTGGAAGGTAACATGTGTAGGACTTGGTGACATCTAGTGGTGGAGTTTCATACTGCAAGTGAACACCTCCTCACCTGACCTTGCCCTTCCAGTCAGAAAAGAAGCCATAGTTCATTCAAATTTAAAAAAGTGTTCAGTTTGTCCATTCTGGGCGACAGTGGCTCAGTGGTTAGAGCAGTTGCCTTTGGAACCAAAGGTCACTGGTCCGAATCCTCCGCAGGCCCTGCTGCAGTGTCACTGGCCCTGACACTGATACCCCACTGAATGACCCCATGTGCACGGGGGGAAACGCCCCGTGACCCAGATTACCGGATAAACGGTTGAAAATGTCATGACATGACATTCTGGGCTACTGTAAATACATGCTGGTAAAACATGGCCGCCGCCACAGAGAGGGTCCATTTCAGAGAAGTATAAACAACAATTCATACGTGCAGTTGCTTCTACGTGCATGAAATATGAAGTTACCAATTTCTGACTCTTAAAATTGCAGCTCCCAATCAGATACATTTCTCATGACCACTCATATCGACAGGAACAACTATACATGTATTGCAACAGAGGTTAGTTCATTCATTCATTCATTCATTCATTCGAAATGGAGAGTGCGTGTTGTGGAACATCGGCAGTAAAGACACATGAATGTGTCACATGATCGCAAGAATGTTCATTTGCACCCGTTTTCCTTCGTGAAGAAAAACGAAATCTTGAGGAGACAAGTAAACAAAAACAAAAACCTTAAAAATCATGTAATGTACCTTGTGCTGCAGTTGTTTTTCCATCTGACTCCACACGTGGTGACGTCATGTGTCTGCAGAAGGGGGGTGGGGGTGGGGGGGGATCTGCGGGAGAGAGAGTCAATACAGTCAGAGGTCAGAGGTCAAGCAGCAGCATAAATACACAGCACAGAATTGAAGTTAGCCGTGCTCCCGTGACCAGCAGATCCGCATGCCGTGTTGATGTGTGTGTGTGTACAGTAGTGTGTGTCTGTGTGTGTGTGTGTGTGGTCGTGTGTCTCGTGTGGTGGACTCTCCCTCAGAACCTGTGACCCATGGGGTCAGTGAGGTCACACCAGTCAAACTAAGGCAGGTTTGTATCCGTAAGACTTCGTCTTCATCCATATCAACGTGTCCTCGACGTAGATTAAGTTGCCCCAACAACAGTGAGTCAACTGAGTGAGAAATCCATGATCCCCGTCCCACCCCCCTGAGTATTTGTGTCCAGGTCTAATGGGATTACGTCGTCGTCGTCAACCGTGGTTTCAGAGGCTGCGCTCAAATCATTCCCATGCTCTCGTACATTAGTGGGATGGAGCTAATCGACGTGATTTGAGGTTAGCACACAAATCTCCCGTGTCACCAGAGAAGAGTGACTTAAAAAGTGATGGTTTGGACCATGACCAAGCTCTGGGGTTTGGGGCTGTGGTCTTTGAATCCCTGTTGTTGTATGTCTCCATATGACACGGCTGTATTGGTATTTGCACACAACATATATATATATATATATATATATATATATATATATAATACAATACGTGATGGAGATATAATCTCATCGATTATCAATAGATATAAATGAGGTATATCGCGAGCTAAATGACTTAAAGAGGGGAAGTGTCTGTGGTTAAATATTAACTGATGCATCGCGACAAGAGGCCTCATCCAAACATACAGTGTCAGATCATATATTTGCACACAACTAGACTTATATCTTGTCGATTTACGTACGTGTCAATAATCCCAAAATAATCCTACTACGGCTTTTTGGTCGCCCCGTTAACGTTTTGTCAAAAAATCCCGAGCTAATGAGTGAACATATAGCAAAGAGTAAGAAATTCCCCGTCTCACTCTTTAACCTCCACCAGCCTGTGTTTAGCCTTGATGTGATTTGACGCGCATCGTAATCTTGTGTATATAAAGGTCATGGTCCATCAGTGCTTGGGGCATCTTCATTATGCTGCATCTGATACAACCTCAACTATGTCATGGCCCAGAAATAGATTCTCTCTCGCTCTCTCTCTCTCTCTCTCTCACTCTCTCTCTCGCTCTGCATCGAGTTGGGTCGGAGCTATACATCCACTCCTTAGCCCCGGGTCAGAGGTCACGAGCTTTAGGTCCCCCTCCAGCCTGTGAGCTTCATCTTAGCTTAGCGTAGCTCCAGCGCGCTGTGCAGGGAGTGCGCAGGCAGCCACGAAGTGTTAACCATCGCTCTGTGTGTCGGTGCCCCTTCACTCTTAGGGAGAACAAGCCTCCACATGCATCTCTGTTTTTCCACTGTTTGAGTTAAACACTCATTACCAGTCATAATTATCTATTGAATACAGCGATAAATTCCTTAATTAACCCCTGGACATGATGCGCGTCAAGATAATTTGTTAATTAGCCCCGGTCATGAAAAACAGCTGTCACGAGCCCTCGTGGGCCCTCAGTGTTTTCAGAGCTAAGTCCTCGTTTGGCTCTTTGATGGACTGATCCCCCGCAGCAAAAGTTATTTATTGTAGTTCTTATTAACGGGGCATTAAATTAAAAAAAATAAAATAAATTGTTTTACCCTCAGGTTAGAGTCGGTGCACACTGCAGCTTATGATGTCCTAACACGGCTGCTTACGCAACGCACTTATCTCTGGGATTAAAATTCCTCATTTGACTCCATCTTATCGTCTTATTAAAAGTCTAATAGTGACGCCATCATTTTCAAAACCGCTCTCGCAACATGAAGAACAGACATGGTCTGAAATACAGTTGGTGTGTGTGTGTGTGTGTTGACTTTGCTTATCTTTTGAACGCTGGCAGTCAGAGAATGAGAAACTAAGAGTCTGCTGCTCTTGTGATAAGCTTCATTTTACCGAGGACAGTTTAGACAAGAGGAGCCTGAAGCTTCAGTTCAATTCCTTTTTTAGAATGAGTATCATCACAGGCCTTGTTAGATTGGGAGCGATTGAATATGAAATAGTTATACTCGTGTTTCTTAGCGGGTATAATGGCATTGTGCAGAGACTGTTGTTGGCATTGCCCGAGTGTGAGCGCTTGATATTTACACCAGGTACGAGGTCCGATCGAAAAATGTGACCAAAAATGTCTTCTAGTTCTTTGCATGTGAACAATACAAGAGAATGAACCCCAATAATCCCACGTTACCCGGACGAACAATACAATATAATAATACATCAGTTCATCAATTTATCAGCAGCACCTCAATACTGGTTTTTAATTGTTTTTTACATCAGCATTAGAACTATGATGTGACACTTGAGCATTTCATCACATCACAACAGTCATCAGAACAGACAGTGGTAACCATGGCGACACTGTGAGCCCCCAACAACACGGCACTGCCACGGTGCGACCGTATCATTGATTATTGGTTGGTTTCCTGATGGATGGATGGATGTTTGGGTGTTGTTGGCATTAAAAAGTCAAGGTGATCGATTCCCACTCTGCCTGTCTGTCACACGCACATAATGAAAACCCCAGGGCTCCTCCCCACTTGAGTCCAGCCCTGTTGTTGTGTTCATCAGTGGGTTGTTCATGAGGACAGGTGCATGTTGATGAGTGTGAGCTGCAGGTTTAATAAACCCACTCCTGTTGTGCTGCAGCTTCATTCAGGCTCTTATCAGGACTGACCTTCAGCCACATGGGACACAGGAGGAGGAGGAGGGTGTCTGTCTTCACTCCTCTGTTTGTGTGTGTGTGTGTGTGTGTGTGTGTGTGTGTGTGGAGTGTGTTCTCGGGTTCACAGGTGGCCAAACACTGGTTTATAGGGAGTCATGAATGATGCCCTGCAGCTGGATGAACACCAGATGCACTGCCACGTAATTTACAGAGCGGAAGGTGGATGTAACTCAGTGTGTCTGCTCCACTGGACTAAAAGCCTTTCAGGAAAACCTCACCACGCCTGGATTTCTTATCGGCCGGCTCCACTTTTGAGTTCTTTGAAAAGGTGCAGTGTGTAAGATTTGGTGACCTCCAGAGGTGAAGTTGCATGTTGTATCCATCACCTCGCCCTCTCCCTTCTGAACATGCAGGAGAAGCTATGGTCGACTTCAGTTGTCATTCAAACTCAAAATGTGTATAGTATGTCCACTTTTACTGCTGTAAAAAAAAACATGGCGATCCACTCCTTGTGTAAATATACATTTGTGGGTAATGGAGAGAAAAAAATTTTTTTTGGGTGATTATAAGTTCATGAATATGTCAGTGTGCAGTTGTTTTGTAATGTTTTTCGAAGTCAAAAAAATGTCGAGGATCCTACACACTGCACCTTTAAAGGAAATTCACTCATATTTCAGGAATTCGCTTCCATTAAAGGTGATTTCACTCTGCGATCTGCCCAGTCGGTGAATACATCTCCCAGTCAGAGGTGAAACCGAGCCAAGGAGTTGCTACGGCAACAGGCCTTGTAATGTCATTACCCTGTTTGACGGAAGCGTGATACACAATAAGACTTGGACGGCGACTTTTCCTCTCGATGAAGTTGAGGTCAACCGCGGTCGATTGTACTTCTACAATGTTTTATTGTTCGTTTCGGTGACTCCCTTTTCCATTTTTGTGCGCATTTGTTTTCTATGGCAGCTCATTACTGCGCGACTGTAGGAGCTATATTTATCACCAGGCTCGATCTGGAGCTAAATGTCCCCTGATCTGATTATAGGGAAACAGAAACAAGCATGAAATAGCACCACTGTCATCTCGCATAAAGGTTACTACATCCAAAGGTTGTAAAAAAAAAAAGAAAAAGAATCACATAAATAAGAAAACAGTCCTGTCTGTGTCTACCAGTATTCCTCAGAGAGAGAGAGAGAGAGAGAGAGAGAGAGAGAGAGAGAGGGAGAGAGAGAGGGAGAGAGAGAGAGATGCTCTTGTCTTTTCTCAAACAACTGACAGAGAAAGATGTCAAACATGGAGTGTTAGTGTTTTATGTTGTGTATTAGTAAGATTATCCTGTGCATTTCAACTGGTTGTCTTTTGGGGATTGTCAGGAAGTCGCCCCCCCCCCCCCCCCCCCCCCCCCCCCCCCCCCCCGTGGGCCAACAACATCCTGATGATAACACACACACTCATAATTTAAAATTAGCACTGGGGATCAAGATAAACACGTTATCAAGACGTATGTTTACAATGATACAAGCTAGATTTTTACTCATTTCTTTAGGGTCGTTGTGGTGCACAGTGGCATCTAGTGGTTGATCTGTGGTCAAACATGTTGAAGAATTTCAGGTGGACCTCTGTTATCATTCAAACTCAAAAGTTATTTCAATTTGTTATTTTTTTTTAGGCGATTGTAAAAACATGGTGGTGCAAGATGGCCGCCTGCATAGAGGACCTGCTCCCGATGTAAACAGAAAGGGCTCATTCTAAGGTTATGAAAAGAACAGTTTGCATGTTTAGTTGATTATGTATCTCATAGTAAGTAGAATGGGGAAACTATTTGCTCCGAAATCAAACACAGTGGACCTGCAGGCAGATTGTTCGGGTTTCAGAAGCCAGGAATGAGCATAGAAACACTTTACCTTTTTTTGTTTTTTTTTTAGCTGAGTTGACAGGAAGTGTGCTTTAGGAGATAGCGAGGATGTCACGTTGTAGGGGATCCTGTTCACTCGGTCAGGATACTGCGTTGTCATGGTCACATCGTCCCCCACCAACTCTGCAGGACAAAGTATTTCACTTATACTGATCAACTATAAAGTGTTAGATTTGAAGTTCACTTGATGCTCACCCAGCTTCAGTGGAATTCCTGCCGTGTGGGCGAGTTGTACAGTCAACTCTCTGACTGAATGTTGCACATCGGTATCAATGCATTTAGATTTTTGACATCCATGTTAAGAGACGTATAAAATCCTAAAAGGGGGTAAAATAAGAAACTCAAGATTGTATACTTCAAAAACATGTGATCTGATTCGTGCTTTCATTCCTGTGCTCACCTGATTGTGTTTCCTTAGCAACTTTCCCATATTATCAGTGTCAGAACATCTCTAATAAAAACAAAACATATACATATACAACATTTGAGCGTTGGTAAATGAATACACAATACAAGTCTTGAATACTACAATGAATGTAGCTTTTAATAACAAAATATAATAAACTATATTTAAATGAGATTGATAGATATTTAAACTATCAAAGATTGCCCTGTTGGAGTTGGTCCTATAGCTCGTGGCGTGTGTGTGTGTGCGTGTGCGTGTGCGTGTGCGTGTGCGTGTGCGTGTGTGTGTGTGTGTGTGTGTGTGCGTGTGTGTGTTTTACAGGGTTATCAAGTGCGGTGGCTCCACCACCAGCTCTGCTCGTTACCGTGCCACAGATTCAATTCCGGACTGATTCTGTGCAAATGTACCTGTGGGCTTTTAAAGTGCTGGACTCTCCCTGACCTGTTTTTGTCTATAATCCGTCTCTGGCGGAGCTCTTTATCAACCCAGACTCTCTGATGAATTTCACAGGGAGAGAATTCTCATTTTCCTTTTCCTGCCCTGCAGTTTCACCGCTAACCCGTCTGTCTGATGTTCCTTTCTAAAGATGGCCCTGCAGTGTTGACTGCCTTCAAGATTAACCTGCTCTCAGGTACAGGGAGGGGAGGGAGGGTGGGGGTGGGCCGGGGGGGGGGGGGCGGCGGATCAGGGGCCGTATGTGATGCCCGTCTGTCCGTCCTCACGCCGCCATCGTCGCCGTCTTCCATTCTCTCTCTCTCTCTCTCTCTCTTTTTATCTCGCTCTGGGGGGGGGGGGGGGGTCGGCGGATCAGGGGCCGTATGTGATGCCCGTCTGTCCGTCCTTACGCCGCCATCGTCGCCGTCTTCCATTCTCTCTCTCTCTTTGTTATTATCAGGCTGCACTCTCCTCAGCCGCAGCTCATATTTCTCTCTCTCTCTCTCTCTCTCTCTCTCTCTCTCTCTCTGTTCTGTCCGTTAATTCATGGCTGCTTCCTGGTGAGTCTGCTAATCACAGCCAGATGTCTGTTTGCCTGTCTGCTCCCTCAGCTTCAGGCCGCAGCGCCAGCACCGGGCCGAGGCGCTGTGCGATTGTGTTCGTGTCAAAAATCGCCATCGACGCATGAACTCGTGCACGTTATTGTGGCACATGCACGTGGCCGTGTTGTATTTAGATCTGAGCGGTTCGACAGTTGGACCCACAACGAGATACATCCCTGTCAAAAAACATTTGATCTGCTGATGTGATAGAAACTAAAGAAGATATAAATAGTTGCTCGATCCACCAAATATAACCGTCGTTATCCGTCCAAACGACCCTGATTTTGATGAAAACGACAGCAAATTAACGGCAACTCAAAATCACCTTTTAATGGCAAACAAATGAATCGGCTGTTCGTTCGAGCCGACACAAAGAAACACGCCACGCCCGAGGGGCAGGTCATCGAAAGTGTCGCGGCTATGGCTCCTCCTCTCTCGCACGACGTGTTGCCATGGCAACTCGTCTCTCTAACGACACGTTGCCATGGTTAGTCCCTTCGTACGCCTTGTTACTATGGCCACAGGTGCTGACTGCACATTGTTCCACTGACACGTGCCACTGTTAACAACTACCCTGGGACCCCCTCCCCCCCCCGCCCCGCCCCGCCCCCACCGCTCCTTTAACTATACGTCCATCAGTCATTTTTAAATGGAATCAAGTCGAATCAAAATGCACATCAAAGATTATAAATACTAACGGAACCCAGACTAAGACCCTGAGTGACTCTCGCCCCACCTCTGCGGATGCACATGTACTTTTGCATCTGTCTGGTGTCGGTTGCAAAAGGAGAATCCTTGATGAATGGAGGAATATGCCTTATGTATGTGTGTGTGTGTGTGTGTGTGTGTGTGTAGGCGGCCGAGAGATTCTTTCGCAACCTCTCGTCAGACACACGCCGGGTGTCGGTTCAGATTGAAACGCACTGGTTCCCACATGTTTTGATGAGTCACTCTGAAGGTGCAGAGGAGAGGGGCCCTCTCCCGGAGCTTACTCATGCAAAAAGCAACAGTGGAGCAGTAAACACGAGGTTAACGCAGATTCTTTGTTTTTTGTTTTTTTGCTCAGTACCATTATGGGGGATGAAACCTCTGCAGGGGCCGTTCCATCAGTCGTGGAGAGATGAGGCCTATAAACACTTCTGTGTATGATTCTCAGAGAGCGCATGTCCTGTCCTCGAATGGCTCCTCCTGCTGCCGACTCCCTCCTCTGACTCCTTTCATTAATGATGAGGGAGAATCGTCTGGCTGTAATTACTCCACTCTGCACTACAGGACTGAGAAGTGCTGAGGCAGCAGTTTTCCACCCCTGTTTCGTTTACCGACAGGTTCGTGATGCTCGGGCAGGATTTTAAGCTCAGGTGGATCAGTGCATGAATCCATTACATTCAAACACAAAAAAAATGTCCAGACCTGCTTGAACGTGACCTCGTCAGTTGTTTGGAACTTTGTCCCGATGATGTGAACATGTCTGACTCGAACCAACTCCTGCTGCATCCTTCATATCGGGGAGAGTTCAGGGATTCGTCCCACGCTGGATTCTAAGGACATGGAGTGTATAGCCTGACACATACCATTGGTAGTTTTTCAAAATATGGATTCATTTCGCTCTTAGTGGTCTAAGTGACTGTCAGTGTGCCACAAAATGTAAAGTAAAAAGTAAATATATCAACAAAAAAAAAGAATAACACCCAGATAATGGGATGCGGAGAGGAATCAGTACTCTGTGTGTTTACAGTCAACTGGACTCCAACTGACAAACGCATCATGCAGCCATGTTGTCTGACATCACGACCACAAGGGTTACATGCATCTCATCTGCATGAAAACTAAAGACAGAACCTGAGATTTCAAATTGCGCATTTCACCACTCGACATATTGGCAGTTTGCTGCGAGCTGGTCGCAGCCGCTCGTGTTCCGTCTATGATGCGACGGGACGACCGGGGAAACAGACCAAGACTGATAAGCAGGAGAAGGGAGCGTATCGCCACCTGCTGCAGTTTAATTGGACACTTCTCGGTCCGTGCGCCCACTCCCACGCCAGCACAAGGCCAGAAGTCTACTCTTAAGTGTCCTCAGCCTCACTTTGGATAAACCTATTGATTTTCTCTTTGAATCTGAGCCCAGCTGAAAAGAACCCGGAGGGTTTGTTTTTCCAGAGGACGATCACATGAGGACCCATCAGCTGCTGTGAGTAGAAGCTGACGTGTATTTGGGTCACGTGGCTGAAAAATGTGGCAGAAAACTTGAAAAGTGCGCATCCTTCGTGACCTCGAAAGTCGCCACTTTAAAGGTGCAGTGTGTACGATTTGGTGACCTCTAGAGGTGAGGTTGCATCCATCACCTGAGCCGTCTGAGCGCGCGGGAGAACCTATGTTCAGTTTTCATCTCAACTCAAAGAATGTTTAGTACGTCCACTCTGAGCTACCGTAAAAACATGGCGGCCTCCGTAGAGAGGACCCGCTCCTCGTGCAAATACACATTAATGGGCTCATTTTAAGGTAACGAAAAAGAAATGAAACCTTTAGGTGATTATAGAGTCATGAAAATGGCAGTATGTCATGGTGCTGAAATATTTTTAGAGGCGACAAAAATGAAGGAACTCTTACACACTGCACCTTTAAAGGATTTTGACGAACCAACACTGCTGAGTCAACGTACGCTCGAGTGATGAGCGCCGCTCACTGTGTTTGAGCTCCCCTCCGTCTGTGACCTCCGTCGTATCTCGGTGGAAGTAGATAATATCACTCTGCTGGGCCTTTGCTCCTGTTTGCTCAGCCCTGGATCCCACCGCTGCCTGTTCACAGTTTGAGGCAAGACAAACAAGTAGATACAGATAGAGGAGGAAGAGGAAGAGGAGGCGGAGGAGGAGGAGGAGGAGGAGAAGCTGCCAGGAAGAAACAAAATGCCTGAAAAGCACAGTCACAAAGGTTTCCCACGAGCGCAGTGGAAAACTCACGCTCATCTGGCCTCTATACCTCTGGGATCCCTGCCATCTCACTGATAGGCCTTATTTACGCCACCAATGAGCGAGGTCACCATGGAAACCTCACAGTCCGGCTCTGATTGGCCCTCGCTGCCATCCATCACACCTCTATGACTAATCAGAGGAGGCCGTGTGTGTGTGTGTGTGTATGCTACAGCTAACGGAGGCTGCTGCATATCTATGTCATCATTGTCTTCGGAGTGTGTCTTATCCAGAGGGGGAGGGGAGGAGGGGGGAGGGAGGGGCGGGGGGGGCGGGGGGGGGGGGGGGGGGGGGGGGGGTAGGATTAACTGGAGAGCTTCACAGATCCTGGTCCCCCCCCCCCTCTCTTTCTCTCTCTCTCTCTCGCTCTCCGTAGTCCCTATGCACGTTCTAGGCCAACCCTCCACGCAGGAAGTCGGGGTATAAAAAGGGGGTGGGGGGTGGGGGTGGGGGTGCAGGCAGCGAGGCGAGCAGTGCTACACGAGCACATTCCCTCAGCCAGGGTCTGCCATGCTGAGAGAGAGAGGGAGAGAGAGCAAGAGAGAAAGAGAGAGAGAGAGTGGGGGGCACTGCACTGCTGGAATGTGGTGTGTCATTGTGTTGAGATGAAGAGGAGAGCGTGTGTGTGTGTGTGTGTGTGTGTGTGTGTGTTATATTGCTTTTGAGTCTCCTCTCTTCAGAACACACTTCAGTGCCGTTTAACCAGCAATTACTCTTTTTCTATTTTGGGTCGACTAAACAAATGGAAACCAGACACTTGGAGCAACACCACTCATTAGAGCGCGTACCTCCATCAAGTCCTCCTACAGGACTGGATTTAAATTCACCAGATTTGGACTTGATTTGGAACTGTGCACACACACACACACACACACACACACACACGCATTATTATTACTTAAAGGTGCAGTGTGCACGATTTGGTGACATCTAGGGGTGAAGTTGTACGTTGTACCCATCACCTCACCCTCACCCCTCTGAGCGTGAAGGAGAACCTATGGTCGACTCTGGGCTACTGTAAAAACATGGCGGCCCCCGTAGAGAGGACTTGCTCCTCAAAAGACAAAAATGACAGAAATCTCACACACTGCGCCTTTAAACTGTTTTTCTGCAAGATCTGTGAATTCCACTTTGAGGAATCTGCAAATATTTTGGAAAAACCTTGAAATGTCACATCCCACATCTGCCCGCTTGACCCGTGACACAGTTGATTGGACTCCTACTGAAGTTTTGTGGTTATATGTTGTTTGCTGACAGAAAAATAAATGTATCATATTCTCTTTTTGGGGGGGGGGGGGGTTATAATCAGGTCTTTTTCTGATCACGTGTTTTCTTCTGCAGATGAAAACAATGGAAATGGAGTGGGATTATCCGACAGAGGGTCTCTGCCTGGAAACACAGAGGTAAGTTGACTTGTTAGCTTAGCATTAGAATTCAAACCATTAGTCTGACATTCTATCAATCTTAAGAACTTGACCCACTCCTGTTCGTTGACATCCGCAAAAAATAAAAGCACAGTTGATCTTATTGATTTAAATCCAGAATCAGCCGATATTAGTTTCCCCAGGCTTTTGATATCGAACACATTGGAAGTGGATGAGGCGCTAACCGGTGTTTTTGGAGGCCTGTGCTCTCTCCTCTGCTGCCACACATTGTTTTGAGTCATGTCACAGTGTGTGATTTTTGTCGACCTCGTCACTCCTCCGTCGTGGAATGGCCGCCCACGTCACTGAGTCACAAGACCTCGGCCTCTCAAAGAGCTCCTCTCATTCCTCCAGGAATCTACCGGCTGCCGCTCACAGTCTGAGACTCGGTGCTGAAACGGAGCCGATGGTTCAAACCGGCAGGAATGACAACGCTGAATGAACCACGCCTGCCCTCTCTGATAGTGAATCGCACTCACTGCAAACTGTCCAATCATCCATCTATTAGACCCGATTGATCATTTCCCAGGAAAAGTGGGTTTCAAATGGTGCGGATGTTCGTCCGCGTGTCAGAGTGATGCGAACAGATGAAGGTTTCAGACGCAGAAACACCAGCAGATCTCCGTCACTCCCACGGAACTATTTTCGTATAATGACAGGCTGTGATTGGCCAGTTTATTTTTGTGTTCTGTGGCGTGTCGACAAACTCTCGAAAGGAATCGACATCGTCCTGAGATACTTTCCACTGAATCGCCCGTTATTCAGTAGCATAAGCTCCATGTGTAACACTGGGTGAGGGCCAGCTGTGTGTGTGTGTGTGTGTGTGTGTGTGTGTGTGTGTGTGTGTGTTTCACTTCCTGCTCTGTGTTTAAAATAAATAAATCTTCTGTTTCTCTCCCAGACGGAGAATCTACAGCCCAACAAAGACACGGTTTTCTTCAGGGACGGAGTTCGACGGATCGACTTCGTCTTGTCTTACGTGGACGACCGAGATGGAGAAAAGAAACAGGTAGGATCAGCGGAGGAGTCACCAGTCACCTCAGCCACTCAGCATTCCCCCCCCCCCCCCCCCCCCCCCCCCCCCACCCCCCCCCCCCCCCCTACACTTCAGTTAGGGCAACGTTTCTGACCAGAAGGGGAACGTACATGTGTGGTTTTGCTGCAAAGAGGAAGCGAGAGTCGAAGCACGGATTTTCCATGGATGCTTGTGACGTGCGAAACACTTCAGACATTCTCACGCCTCGATGCCCAGTCTCACCATTTACCCACAGCAGCATGAATACATGCAGCACCTTCTCTATGATGACACAATGTGGGGCTCAGTGTCGACGTCATCAACACTCAAACGCTGATTAAAGGTGCAGTGTGTACGATTCTGCTCATTGTTGTCACTTCCATTGGTAGGAAATATTTAAAAAAACAATGACATATGGACCTTTTCATGATCACTTAGATGTGTTTTTGTTCCCGTGACCCTTAAATGAGCCCTGGGGACACGAGGAGCGGATCCTCCCCACGGAGGCCGCCATGTTTTTACAGTGGCCCGGAGTGGACATTCTAGACCTATTTTGAGTTTGAATGACAACTGAAGTCGACCACGGGTTCGACTTCAGAAACTGAAAAAAAAAGTGTGTTTTCCTCCTCCAGCAGGCGGAACACACTGTACAGACGTTATTGAAACACGAGCAGAGCCGCTGCTGTGCTGCCTCCTACTGGCATGACGGGGACATAACCTGGCCAGAGAGATTTAACAGTCCTGCCTGAGCAACGGATTATTATTCCGGCCATGTCAGTTCACTGGGAGTGGGAAAACACAGCCACTCCACAAAGACAGCTCTGTGCCGACCGACGGCGGTTTTGTTTCCACCCACCGACCAATCACAGCGAAGACTTTGAGAAGGTGCCAGGAAGCAGCTTTAGGATTCTGTATCCTCTGCAGGAGGTTTCATCAGCAGTGACCTCACACACGCTCACCTCTCCCAAGTCTCACGGATGGAAAGGAGTTGCAGCCAGGAAGTTAACATTCACACACTGTAACTAACACACATCGACCCCCACTGTGTTTAGCTGAGTCAGCAAAGTCCACTTGAAATCCACTGGGATGCTTCAACAAGGAGCCATGACTTTCATTATTCCCCACTTCTTGGCCCCCGTTTGACCGACAACATCAGAAAAGCAGGAACGTTAGTTTGAAACTCTTGTTTCCTGTGTGTGACGAGGATGAGTCAGAAAACTTAACTTACACTGTGTTCTTTGTTTGTTTGTTTGTTTGTTTGTTTGTTTGTTTGTCTGTACCCAGGAGAGGAGGAGGGAGTTCGAGGCCAACCTGGAGAAGACAGGACTGGAGCTGGAGACAGAAGACAAATCTGTAAGCGACTCCATCACAGAGCAGCTGCGCCCTCTAGTGGCCAGCATGCTGAGACACACCACAGTCCAAGGAGAGAGTCTTAAAGGGATTGCTCAGTATCAGGCACATTAACATGAAGAGGTTTTTTTTTTTTTTTTGCCCAAATGTAATTAATGCCATAAATCAGCTGCAGCCAACTTGAATATGAGAGCTGAGGCATGTTAGAATCTAATGATTATTTCACCAATTTTGAATTTTGAATTGTAATTGTTTTTAATCAAGTCAAGGCAACTTGCCATCATATGTACAGGACTGTGTTTCCCAGTGTGCAAAAATACATGCGTTCAAAAGCAAAGGGAGTTTTAAAAGAACTGCACATAAATAGACATTGGACGTAAAATATTTACAGCAGCTCTATGGCAGGAATACAACTTTTAAAAATACACTACATACACACAGCATAGTTGAATGAAACAGGAAAAAGGAGCAGCAGTAAGGGAGAGACTAAAAACAATTTTCAGCAGGATAGTTATTATTATTATTATTAAAAAAATTCTATTCTATTGTGAACCACTCTGGGTTTTCTTGTCTCTTCGCTCACGTCAGGACTCCAAAGACCAGAAGACGTATTTCCTAAAGATCCACGCCCCCTGGGACGTCCTGGCCACTTACGCCGACGTCCTGAAGATCAAAGTCCCCTTCAAGGAGAGCGACATCCCTCACAGCCAGGACGTCCCGCTGGAGTGGCTCTCGCGTCCCTTCCGCCTGCCGGAGCACATCATGCGCCCTCAGCCCGACTACTTCACCTACCCCTTCGACAAGAACAAGACCGACTTCTTCCTCATCAGCGACAAGGACTCGTTCTTCCCGCCGTCGACCAGGAACAGGATTGTGAGTGGATCCCACTCTTTGAGATTTCTCATCCCTGCCAGCAGATCACACGATGGCAACATCGTAGAAGTTTACTTTTTCTTCATTTTCAGTTTATATCACAGAGCATAGTCCAGTGTCGCTCCATAATGGAAGTCTGTAAGCAGCTTCAAAGGTTTGTTTTTGTGGATGAAATGGCCTCACACTCTTGACTCATGCAGCTTTTCTACACTTGGGAAAACACTTTTACAACTATAGTGACACTGTGTAATGAAACCATGGTGCAGTTTGGGGGTCCATTAGCGTCGCAGGGCATCATTGAGTGTGAATAGACAGACAAAAAAATCCCCTTCAAAATAAAAGCACCAGATCTTTTTTCCCCCCTTTTCTCAGTCAAAGGCCACTGAAAATGGGTCCGGGACCCACTTTTGGGTTTGCGACCCACCAGTTGAGAATCACTGGTTTCTTACCTACTGTCTCTGCTAAGCCCAAACTATCCTCTTCAATCCAATCCAATCATTTACCTAAATATGTCCGGAGAGGGCAATAAACAATTTCTGGATCTGCACTTTGTTCGAATCCAAACTCAAAAAATCGAAAAAAGGGTCAGATTCATAGTTTTTGTACAAATCCACGAATCAACAGACGAGGGGGGAACACCTCCTCTCTCTGACACTGTGTTTAAAAATGCATTGAGCCAAAAATGACTCCTGATAATCCTTTCTAACCCCCCCGCCCCCCGCGCCCCCCGCCGGCGTCTCCGCCTCTCCTTTCC
>JAFBJT010109780.1:16468-27998 GCA_016785325.1 Chascanopsetta lugubris
CCCCCCCCCCCTAATCCTTTCTACCCCCCCCCCCCGCCCCCCCTGTTTAATCCCATCCTAGGTGTACTACATCCTGGCCCGCTGTCCGTACTACAAGGAGGGACGGAAAGACCGAGACAAGACGGGCATCAAGCGCTTGCTCAGCAACGGGACGTACACTGCGGCCTTCCCACTTCACGATGTAAGAGCACGTGGAGGACAGAACATAAAGCACGCAGCGGTCAGCCCACCGGAGTACAAAGAGTACTCGAGTAATCCATTACTTTCAGGTGCCATTACCTTCATCGCACACAAAGAGGAATCACGGCTGCTATTTTAATGAGTCATCCCTCTCACACGGAGAACGCACATGCATCATTGATGAGTAGAAGTAACCCAGTTCCATATTAAGTAGTTAGTAAGTGACGTTTCCTGGATCTCACACATTAATGAGCTATAAATATTCAGCAGCGGCAGCAGCAGCAGCAGCAGCGGCAGCAGCAGCGTGATGACTGTAACTTACTGTTAATAGTCATTAATTATTACCATCACAGGGATTTACATTACATCATAGCAGCTGACGGCTTCTCTCCTAATTAGGTTTCTATTGCATCATATAACGCAACGCTTTTATTTTAAATTTTCTCTCGAAGGAAAATGTGATGAAAAGGTTTGAAAGGAAAAGAGTTAAAGACGCAGTGTGGAATCTAGCGGCAGAACCCATTGTAGCCTTCAGTTAAAGGTGCAGTGTGTACGATTTTTTATGCTGATGTTTTTTCTACAAATGTGTAATCACCTCAGTGTATGGCTCGCTTTTACATGACACGTCATGCCGCCAAATCGTACACACTGCACCTTTAAATATACCACTTCAAGGTTTTCACATCTCCCAACTCGACAGTCGCACTCTTTTCCCTCCCTCCAGTGTCGTTACTGGAAAAGGGCGAGAAACGCTGAATGTGAGAGCGAGCGCTTCAACTTGTACAAGCACTGGGCCCGATTCCTTTGTTTTTACAAGGAGCAGCCGCTGAACCTCATCAGGTAAACAAGCGTCCGCTCGGCTTTTTACGTTCATCGAATAGAAGGTACAACATCTAAAAGTGAACTCGTGTCCTCCCCTCACCTGCAGGAAGTACTACGGGGAGAAGATCGGGATCTACTTCGCCTGGTTGGGCTTCTACACTGAGATGTTGTTCTTCGCCGCTGTAATGGGCCTGATATGTTTCACCTATGGGGTGTTGAGTTACGACGACAACATGTCAAGGTTAGTGCCACCAGAGGGCGCGAGGGAGCGGTTAACGTCACGGCGCCCAGGCGTTACACTGAAATATGGTCGGTGACCGCGCCATAAAAGCCTCTCTAAGGTTATGGCCAAATGTATGTGGACACTAGACGGCCAGTACGCTGCAACGATACCGACCCAGTCATTCTCAAACCACTGAGAATGATATTCATACACGGCTGTAAAGGTTTATTTAACTTTATGGCCCAAACTTGACTCCCTGCTTTTCCCTGTGCTGCTTCACCACAGTGGCCAAAACGATGTGGCATCCATTACATCACCCTAATGTCACTGTTGACAACTCCAAAGGCCAAAAGTCAACATGCAGCCACGGCAGCCTCTCAGTGATTTGGCCACACGTGAGAGTGATGAATACTTTACTCTAAAATGTTATTATAAAAGCCTCTGATCTTCTGGGAAAGTGTTTCCATGGACATGGAAACATTATTTCCCGCTCGGCACAAAGAGGATTAGTGATATGGCAAAGGTAACGTTCTAACTGTGAACAGCGCAGTGTCGCTGATCTGATGCCACGACAGTTGATTCTAGGTGCAGTGGTAGACATTCATACTTCCACTGTGCATCTATAATAAACCCTGCTGTGTTTGTATTGGATTACGCTCATTCACTCATCATCCACTTTCTCTCCAGCAAAGAAATCTGTGACGCCAACATCGGAGGCAGCATCCTGATGTGTCCACTCTGTGATAAGAAGTGCAATTTCTGGAAACTCAACTCCACCTGTCTGTCGTCCTGGGTAAAACATTTCACTTCATTTGATTTCAAATAGATTTTTTTGTATTACCACGATACTAAGATACTACACAGTGCTGTTATTACTGCTCCACATGCAGTCGGTGCTATGTAGCTGAGATGTACATGTGTGATATGGTGGAAGAGAGATATTAAAAAATGAAAGGATGAATTTTCTATATATTTTCTTTACCTTGAATATTTTGGTTAATTCCACTTAAAGGTCCAGTGTGTACAATTTAGATCAAATATTATTTATATTTTTTTTTCTAGAAAACATCATTCGAATTTTAAGATAAGCGAAAGCTGCACTAAGTTTTCCTGCGCGTTTGAAAAATATACAGTAGATGAAGCGATGGGTGTTGACGACATGCGACGTCACCTCTAGATGTCACTACACACTGTGCTTTAATCAAATAAAGTTAATGAATAAAACCCCGCTGTGTCAGCAGTATGTCAACCAGCACGTCGCCCTCTGTGTTTTTACACTTTAACCTTATTTCATTTTCTCTCTCAGCAATCCCATCTGTTTGACAACGAGGGCACGGTGTTCTTTGCCATATTTATGGGGATTTGGGGTAAGTGTCCGTCAGCGCCTCTCTCACTGTGACCGGTGAAACCTTTTCACACTCGTAAGCATCGAAATCCACCCATGACGCCGCAAAACACTGAGCCACTCGCCAACACAATTACTCTTGTGATGAGCGAGCGGTTGGAGTTCGCTCACCCGGGCCGAGCGTCGGCCAAGTCACTGGCGTCTCACGCGGCAGACGGCTGAGCGACGACGAGGGTCAGAGCCAAGCCGAGACGCATGTTTTTAGCTGCTGCTGCAAAAAAAACACAATTTGATTTCAGCTGGTAAAAATGTCTCCACAAAAAATGTGGATGACAGTTTACCACTGTCTTGAATCCCACAGTGACTCTGTTCCTGGAGATCTGGAAGCGGCGCCAGGCTCGGCTGGAGTACGAGTGGGACCTGGTGGATTTCGAGGAGGAGCAGCTGCAGCTTCAGACCAGGCCGGAGTTCGAGATCAGATGCACCAACAGGAGACTGAACAAGATCACCCAGGTGCTTTGGAGCTTCTTTAGAATGTGAACATGCCAATTACCTGTTGTTGTGACAGTGCTGTCAAACACGTTTTTTTTTAGTACAGTTGTCAATCGAATGAAAATACTCCAGAGGTGAAGTTGCATGTTGTATCCATCCCCTCACCCTCACCCCTCTGAGAAGGCAGGGGAACCTATGGTAGACTTCAGTTGTCATTCAAACTCTAAAGATGTTTCATACGTCCACTTTTACTTCCTGTAAAAACATGGCAGCCCCCGTAGAGAGGGAGCAAAATCATCCTTCGGGCCGGATTGGACCCCTCTGGTGGGCCGGTTCTGGCCCTCAGGCCTCACCTTTGACACCCCAGCATTATGATGATGACTCTTAATAATTAGCCATGATTTGTTTTTCCACAGGAAATGGAGCCTTATCTTCCAGTCACCAGCAAATGTGCTCGCTTCTGCCTCTCAGCTGCCACTGTTATATTCTGGGTAAGTAAACCTTCAGGCCCATTGTCTCAGTGCATGTGTGTGTGTGTGTGTGTGTGTGTATTTGACACACATTCACCTGTGTTCGCGCTCTCTGCAGATCTCTCTGATCGTGGCGTGCATCATCGGGGTCATCGCCTACAGACTGGCCGTGTACGCCGCCTTCGCCAGCATCATTAAGGACCCCATGAGGAAGATCCAGGTGGTGGGCAGGTTCATCACACCACAGCTGGCCACCTCCGCCACCGCCTCCTGCATCAACTTCGTCATCATCATGATCCTCAACTTCTTCTACGAGAGAGTGGCCATTTGGATCACCGACATGGGTGAGGGGGCTTCGTCCGACGTTTGCGCCTCTGAGACTTCAAGAGACGAAGAAGTTGAAACACAAGTGTAAAGGATGTTTTGTATTTTGTTTTCTTCCTGCAGAAATCCCAAAGACTCACCTGGAGTATGAGAACAGGTTGACCATGAAGATGTTTCTGTTCCAGTTCGTCAACTACTACTCCTCCTGCTTCTACGTGGCCTTCTTCAAGGGCAAATTTGTGGGCTATCCGGGTGACTACTCCTACATGTTTGGGAAATGGAGCAAACTGAGGAACGAGGAGGTGAGCTTTACCTTCACAGCAGAACATATGGTTTGATAAAACAGGTCCAATCGGCCAACAAAGAAAAATGTAAGCCCTAGTAAAAGCAAGAAGTGCTAAGATGGAATTTAAAAAGTTTAACACTTGGTCAGTTCTCTTATAAGTTAATAATGATCTGTGAATCTGGAACACTCTGCCATTAGAAATGTAATAGAATCACCTTTTAAAGGTATAGTATGCAAGTGTAACTATTTATAGAATTAAGTGTCACCAGAGGTGTCTTTGTGTTTACCCTTTAAAAGTAGCATTTCTACAGTGGTGTCCTTGGTGTGTACACACACACACACCTACTAGTCCTGCTGGTGTTGTTGGGTGGTGCAACAATGACTGACTTTGACTGTTTGTGTTTCCAAACGTAATCCCTCTAATCCTGTGTACTGTACCTTTAAAATGACATTCCTGATGAAGATTTCGGTTTTCCTCCATTCTAAACAGGAAGTGCATGAGAAAACACTGTTGTTGTTGTTGTTGTTGTGGCAGTGTGACCCTGGCGGCTGTCTGATTGAGCTGACCACGCAGCTGGTGATCGTCATGGCCGGTAAACAGTTGTGGGGGAACATCCAGGAGGCTCTGCTGCCGTGAGTTTATCCAGTCCATCCTCTCCACACTTGTTTATACATTTTTTTTAAAGTATGTTATATTTTTTCATTCACCCTGTGTAGCAGAAGGAATAGAACATTGTTCTTATATATTCAGTGGAGCAAAATGCACAGTCATGATGAAGAGCTAACATCCAGCATCGTTTTTCATTCACACTTCCTCAATGGAAAATGAGAAGCTTTTATTCTCACCTCAGAGAAAGTGACGGCTTCTTTATAAGAAAATAAAACACGTGGGCCTGTCTATAGAAAAAATGTTGCTCATGTTAAATAACTACTTTGTCCAAAAAGATTCATTCCTGGCTCCGGTCTTTTAAACCTCTCTAAGGTTATTTGCAAAATCAGTGACAAATAAGCGTCGTACATATGCTAGGTCATTGTCACTTTTCCATCACTTCCTTTCCCCCCATTTCAGAGTAAAACTATTATTTCATTTAAATATCATTCATCTAAATTATAAGCCTTTTATGGTATTTCTGGACCCGTAGTTGTATGATGGCTTCATACCATAGCAAGCTAGTTTTTGGTTGCGTAATATAGACGTACTTTAAGTAGAAGAAGTACAGCGATCAGACCAGAAACCAAACTGCTGCTCCGCTGCTGAACACACAGCCGGTCTCACCAACCAACAGCTGTGTTCAACCTAAGTTGATCTCTATTCTAATTTGTCCTCTTGGCTCCTCCACAGGTTGATGCGTAACTGGTGGAGTGGCAGGAAGGGACGGCACCATCCTGAGAACCACTACAGCCGCTGGGAGCAAGACAACGTCCTGCTGCACTTCAGCCAACTGGGCCTGTTCTACGAGTACCTGGAGATGGGTGAGGACAACGTCCGCCAATCACAGACGTCGCGTTTCACTGTGGTCTTTTCTTTTTGTCTTTTTAGCGTTCGCTTTGTCTTTATGTCTCTTTCCAGTCGTCCAGTTCGGCTTCATCACTCTCTTCGTGGCCTCCTTCCCCTTGGCTCCGCTTCTCGCGCTGTTCAACAACATCCTGGAGATCCGAGTGGACGCCTGGAAGTTCACCACCCAGTTCAGACGCCCGGTGGCGTCCAAGGCGAGAAACATCGGAGCGTGGCAGGAGATCCTCAACGCGGTGGCCATCTTGTCGGTCGTCACCAACGTGAGTTTTCTCGATCACTGGATGCAAAATGATGCTCACATGTACGATGGAGAGATTTAGACTTTTTACTTTGCGTCCCTTGTTGCCGCAGGCGTTCATCATGGCGTTCACCTCAGACATGATTCCCCGGATGGTTTACCTGTACGCCTACAGCAAAGAGTCCAGCATGAGGGGCTACGTCAACAACAGCCTGTCCATATACAACATCTCACAAATCCCCGAACGCAACATGCCAGAGGACCGAGACGACTGGTTTGCGAACATGACCTCCACCTGCAGGTAATCAGAGGAACAGCAGGTCGTGGATCAGACTCTAAATTGCAATTGCAGAGTTCCACCCATTCATCCAGGGCCACAAACCAAAAAATACACAAATGGCTGGGCCGCTATTAAAGTGAACAACATAAACAACACTGCAGACTATTTCAGGCTGGATTTGAACCCACCGTACATAGGTGGATGCCCTATCCACTGAGCCACTGACGCTGAGAAAGCAAACTTTGACAGCTATCTTCAACGATGCGGTAGCTCCACTTAATGTGAAACTTAGAAGCACAATCAAGTCGAATGCAAATTTCATGTGGGCCATTCCATTGTTATGTTTGCAGGCCTATTAAAAAATGGTTCACGGGCCAACGGTTTTCCAACGGGCCATAGCATGGACACCCCTGCTCCACATAATCCTTCCTCATAGTCGTGTGGCAGCCTCACCAATCATTTCTACACAATCCTGCGAATGTTACGAAACGATCGTCTCAGACTCAAGATTTTAGACTGTGAGCAGGTTTATCTTCTTTTCTGTTGTTGGCGAAATTCAAAAAGTTCAACCACTCTTCATCATGTGGTTATTTTTTGCTTAGATACCGTGACTACCGCTACCCTCCGGGCCACGAGAAGGAGTACACTCACACCATGCAGTTTTGGCACATCCTGGCAGCTAAGATGGCCTTCATCATCATCATGGAGGTTCGTCTCCCCTCATCTCCCGTCAACACATCACACTCTTACTTCACTCGGTCAAACATCGACATGACGCCGTGACTCTTCCCTCCTCTGCAGCACGTGGTCTTTGTGGTCAAGTTCTTCGTGGCGTGGATGATCCCGGACGTGCCGTCGAACGTGAAGGCCCGCTTCAAGCGCGAGCGCTACCTCATCCAAGAGTACCTGCACAACTACGAGGTGGAGAAGGTGAAGATGCAGCTGAGCGCCAGCTTCCTCACGGAGCCGCAGTCCGACAACACGCCGATGACGGACAAGCACGAGATGGTGTCCGAGTGCCTGTAGCCACCGCTTCACCCACTTTCCGAAATGGCCACGTGTGGGACTTGGAACGCGCCGAGCGGAACGGCCATCCGATCCACGTGCAAGGGCTTTTGTATCGGGGATAGAAGCGCTGTTATCTTCCCAAAAAGACATGCGGTCCAATACGCTCCTGTGTGAAGCTTCCGGAAAAAAAAAACATTTCAATGGAGTCGGGACGGAAAAGATGTAGCTGAAGTTTGTGTCGCTCTCCGTGTATCGCGTTCAAACCCGTGACTGAAAGGCTCTTTGTGTGCCGACAAGAGTTGAAGTTTGTGTTTACCATGTGAAATAAGCCTTTGAACAAGCTGGATATATGCTAATCATTTAATTTGTTTTTGCATGTGCTTCCTCTGCTGAGAATAAGGACTGAATGGACATGTTGTGAAATAGCGTTGATGGTTACAGTGGCTGGAAAGTTCATATCTTGTAATTATGAGGTAGTATGAAGTAGAGCAACTCTCACAGTATATCAGAACTAAAACACATAGAAGAGATTTAGATAGGCGGAGCTTATTTACTATGAAATGACGTCTTCGAAATCATCCCTTTTCATCCGTAGCTACATGATATTTTCTTCTGCTTTTCTGTATCTGGGCCCTGGCTTATCTTTGAAGTGCATTTGAAAACTAAGTACCTCCAAGTTCACTGCAGTTCATGCGTCGCGTCTCATTTCCAAACGGCTCCGGGACCAATTCTACAAACCCAAAGAACGCGATCACATGAAGAACATGTCAGAGGTTCAAGTCTTCTGCTTTGATACAATCGGTGGACTTTGGGGTCAAATCCAGGTCGATCGTGTCTGCGTTGCTCCTCCCTGTGTTGTGGTCAGATCTAAAATGGCCTGAATGTTTGTTTTCATAAACCTTGATGTCTGAGATAATCGTAAACAAGAGGCTCCAGCGTTGCCGTGGATACAAGTTATATTTGATCTGTTTTAATCGGCTGTATCCTGATTAATTTATTGATGTCTTTGTGCTCTTTGGCCTGAATTGTTTTCATTTACAATCAAATGATACTTTCTTCGTCTTCTCTCCGATAACAGTTGTTTATAGGGACACCTGTGGCAGTGAGGTGAAGAGCAGTCAGCATTCTTAGACTAGTGGCTCCACCTCCAAGTTGTTATCGACTGTTTCTGCTGTGTCAGGGTTAACTAGCTAAACAAGCCACCAGCACCAGGGACCGTATTACATGTTACATAGGTTTATTAGCCAGAGGCGAGCGAGTAATTTTGGGGGAGTACTATTTTCTTTTTAGCGTGTTCCCTCCCTGGCATTAAAAAGTGATTTAATTTTATTTATTTTTTTAAATACACCTTTAATATATTTAATTACCCATTTATTTGCAAGATCTTGTGTCTTATTTTGTACAATTTGGACTGTTTTAGTCCAGAGAGCTGTTCAAGGGATCCAATTTTATCGTGGGACCAGACAGTTAGTAAAAACAGGATTATTCATTCATTTCTTCTTTCTTGTTTATCAGACACCGTGTGGCTCTTCTGTTTGTTCATCTGCTTTTGTCTGAACTTGCGTTTCAATCTTGCTGTTTCTATCGAGACCTTTCTGTGATTCAGTTACTTGTTGATTTGATCTCAGCTCAATTTATATCTGACGACCAAAACCTGAAGCTGAAAACCTCCTCTATCTCAGGATGAAATGTGTCTCCTCCTCCCGTGACTTTTTGACACGATGCCCAGATGTCAGACGAGAGCTGAAGTCGGTGAATGATCCTGTAAAGACACTCGCTGAACTGTATCACCCAGCAAACTAAATGCCTTAAGGCGCCAGTGTGTAGGATTTGGTGGCATCTAGTTGTGAAGTTGGAAAATGCGACCAAGTGCTCCCTTTAAATCAGTAAACAAACCTACCGTGGGTCCTCAAGAGCCAGTTTTGGTTTGTCCATAATGGGCCACTGTAGAAGCATGGTGGTCCAATATGGCGGCCTCCGTGGAAGACAGGTGTACAACACAAAGGGCTCATTCAGAGTGAATGAAAACGTGATGATTCCCTACGTGATTTTATACAACTTTCATGTTCTACTTATCCCAAAGGATCCTTACAAATCCTACATGCTGGACCTTTAAATGTCTCTGTTTACTTGTTTTTGTATGATTTTTGTAACCTGTCGGACTTCGAAGCCCATTTCATATCACGTGCTGCAGCTGCTATAGTCTGTGCAAAGTCGCCATGTTTTGCAGGAAGTGCTGTTTTGTATGTAAATATATATATATATAGTACGTGTGATCTGTATTAACTTCACTGTATTAACAGCCTGTTGTACAGAAATGCAGTAAAGATGGTGATGATCACAATAAATGATGGAAAATGAACCTTAGTCTGACTTGTGTTTTCACCCGTTGTTAAAGTCTGAGATGCGTTTACATCGTGATCATGGAGTTTGATCTCACATGCTCAACTCGGCTGAGAGAAGAGAGCAACTATGTGATAAACATCAACACATGAAAAACACCAACAGATTCACTCACATTTAGGACGTCTCTAAAAATGTAATGTAATTACTTGTAATGTTTAAACTTACATTTGACTCGGTCCTCAGTCTTCCCGTCCTCCCTCCTCTTGGAAATGTCCAGGAGACACTTTGAAAACCTCAGGTCCAAAAATCAAAATCAGATATTACAATTCAATCAAATGTGACAAAGGATGGATGGATGGATGGATGGATGAATGAATGAATGGATACGTGTTGACGAAACATCACAGCATCCTGCTCGGCACACAGTTTCATGCAGAGTGAAGGTCAGAGGTCACACTGCTGTGTTTTGTTGGGGGCTGTTAACATGAAATCTAACAAATAATCAAGGTCAATCAAAATACATATTATTGCAATGGAAACAATAATAGTCAGAGCTCAAATCCATGTGCAGTAGGTGCAGTGTACTACAATTCAATAACATTCAATTTGCCCCGAGTCCCTTAGCCTTATGAAACTTTCAATAAATTAATATAATAATATTAAATAATTATTTACATAAGATTGAAATACCGAAGGAATTTAACAAATAAGAAGAAAAAAGGCAAACAAAAAGTTTAAGACTTGATTTCACTTAAAAAGAAACTGTGCCATACACAACCACCAGGTGGCAGTCTTCAACCACAAATGAGAGGAGAGGCCCAGCTCGCCTTTCTCTCATCTCTGAAATTCACTACACCGTTTTAAATGCATTTGACCACTCCGAATATTATTGTTTTACTGCTAACATTATTTGTATTGATATTTTGCCAAACAATGCTGAATATAATTATTGTAAGTGGGCTTAATGTTTTAAGCTGAACTGTAAAAATAAAAAATGAGGCCTCTGGATTCTGTAAATAATAACAAAACCATTTATAACCATTTTTTAAATCCATGTCTCCGGGTGAGGATGTGGTTGTCAGGGGGAAGGAAAAATGTGGAGATGCTTAAATTATTGATGGATGTGAGAAGAGGAGCCTGCTGGGTGAGGAAGAAGGGAGGGAGGGGGGGGGGAGGTTGCTCTCCCGCTCATTTGGTTTCCATAGCACCGCCCTCCAGAGAGCTGCGCCTTCCACACATCAGCTCGAAAACATTTCAAAATAAAATAACGAATCAAAGCCAACGAAAATGAGCCATTTTAGTCGCGACACTTAAAATAATAAAATCCCATCCTGTCACGCCCATTAAAAAAAATAATAATAATTTTTTATTTCACAATATATTATCAGTCTAAATTGGAACCTGTGGGACTGGGTGTGTTTCACACTATAAGTGCCATGTGTGTGTGCACCCCCCCCCCCCAATCCCCCCACCCCAGGTCCAGCGTGTGTCCAGCGGTGGCGCGCGGAGCCTCCGTCGCTGACCTCGGTGCTGAAACGCGACGTCAGATGAAGCTGCGCGCGCCACAGGAGGCGCGATCCATCCGTCCTCACTCCCTCTCTGACTCCACGGCCGCCGCCTCTCTAACTTCTCCTCTACATCTCTCCATCCATCCATCCATCCATCCACCCTCTCCTACTCCTCCTCCCTCACTCTCTCTCTCGCTCTCTCGCTCTTCCTCTCCCTATCTTTTTTTCTTCTTCTTCTAAATCATCGCCCTCACTTCCTCTCCTCTGCGTCTTCTCCGTGGTGATGGCACCGTGCGCGCCCGCCGCCGCCACCGCTGCCGCTGCCGCCGCTGCCGCTGCTGCTGCTGCTGTGCGCCCGGCGGTGGATGAGCAGGAGCTGGGGCGCGGAGAAGGCGCGCGACTCGTCTGATTTTTACGCACGGTCGTGTTTTTGTCTTTCATCTTTATTTTATTTTATTTTTATTTTTTTTTTCGGCCCTTTTTTTACTTTAA